>JAEQML010069513.1:0-17426 GCA_016904865.1 Pissodes strobi | reverse complement strand
TCTATATTCAAAGATACGCGCAATGCCCCAGACGATTATTACGCGAGTATTATTTACTCAAACAACAATTTAGTGAAAATACACGTTTTATTACAAATCCTTTATATACAGACGTAGCTGGCTTCATAAGGGACGATGTTACACATTCTCATAATCTATTCATTTGGCATGAAGGAAATCGCCATGCCATATAGACCAGGCGCCAACAAACATTTATGGTTATCCTGTACGTGGGGATCACTTGATTGTTCGTTTTCATTAATTTTGTGCTTCAAAATTTATCTAATCTTTTAGAAATTGTACCCTTGAAAATTAGAGCGCAGATGTGGTTTATGCCCGTTAGTTCACCACCGCATTTTAGCAATTTAGTGCATCGCCATTTAACAGATGCATCGAGACGAACCTGGTTTATAGCCACCAAGATCTCCTGATCTAAACACGTTAAATTTATTTTTTGAGGCATCTCCAGAGTTTTGCCTAATCAAGTAAACACGACGGAAAACTTGCTTGGAACGAACACCCATTACTTGACTTATTCCTGGAATGTTATTTAAAATTATTTAAAGTAAAATGAGAAAACTATCAAAGGAAAAGAAAGTGCAATCAAGTACAATGCACCCATTTTGAACACCTACTAAATGAAACAAAAAAAGTGTATTTACTATTTTATAAAATTTTGCAACCGCTTAGTGTTTTCCAAAACTTTATCAATAGGGAATATTGATTTTTCATTGTTTAAGTCTTTTACGCTTCATCTTTTTTGTCGCTCTTAAGTTACCATCAACAATTTGAAATATTATTCGATTCAGTAAATTTCAATTTGAACCATAAATTATTCCGAACTAAAGAGAATTGCATTACGCTAGTCCAAAAATTAAATGCATGTTACATGTTAGCATTATTCTACATTATCGCGTTCATTGGTTTCTGATGATAATATAGCGTTAATTAAGTTGTATGTGGTAATATGTTATTTAATTTAGCTAGTCTAATTAAATTAGTTTGAACAAAGGGTTTAATTAATTTCTTACAATGTGTGATTAGTACTATTACCAGGTTATATTCGTACATGATTCAGATTTTCATCGCAAATGGTTGATATTTGATATTGATATTTTTGATAAATGTAGAGTGCACCTTTTTGAAGATAATGGTCCTAAGTGTGTAATGAATTGGCTCTTAGTTATAAAAAGACATCTGTCAATGTTTTGGGCTCACGTGTGAGGCGGCAAGTCGGTTCATCACTTTCTTGGTAATTACAGAGATTCTTTCTGATATGGATTGTGAGTATTGTCAGTAATTATCGGTTATACATACCAAAATATATGAATTTGCTTAAAAGTTACAGCCGAAAATGCAAATCTCTGGGCACCCCTTTTGGCCCCCATATCTCCGTTATGAGACTCCTTAGGACGAAACTTACATGAAATACTAGGGTTATTTTGTATACAGTCGAGTTATCTTCGTTTTATTTGAAAACAGTCGGTACCAAATGGACTGTATTTCATTTTGTGTAGAATATTTTATCCGATGAAGAAGAAGAACATTTTGAAGATTCATCGGATGAATACATTCCTGATGAGGATTGAAGTGATGATTCTGGTAATACTTTTCACCGTAGGAATGGTGTCAAATAATTTTCAACACGAAAACACTTAATGACGATCATAAAGTTGTATCTGATAAGCAAATTATGGAGAAAGTCATTTGGATTTATATTGCACATTTGGATGATGATGACCTATAATAGAATAGTACTACAGCTCCTGATAGTTTGGCACTAGGTAACAGGCTTAGACTTGAAAGAATTCCTGATGAGGGTTAAAGTGACGATTCCGATGACACTTTGCACTATGGAAACACTTCAGTACTCGAAACGAAAATGCTTAATGAAGATCATAGTGTTGTTTCTGATATGGAAATTATTGAGCAAGTTATTAGGAATTACAATGCAAATTCGGATGATGATCATAAATAGAATAGTACTACAACTATAAATGGTTTGCCACTAGATATTTTGATACCAGCATTTTCCATAGTTATACGAGATATATTACCATGAATCACCAATGGATTTTTACGAACTTTTTCTAAATCTGGATATCATAAATATGATGGTTCTCGAAGACAATAAATATGCTGCTCAATGCAAGGCGAAATGTTTAGCACCTAAAGCTCCAATCCATCAGTGGCATGATGCAAGTATAGACGGTATGAAAAGGTTCATTGGAATTTTGTTTTGGATGGGTTTGTGACCATGCCCTTTAATAGAATCATATTTGTTACTAAGAACAGACCTCAAAAAATAGTTTTCTATTGAACAAATTAACTGAAAGTTTCCAGGCTCCGCTCCGTTTGGGTTAGGCAACACATTCAATAGGCAAGTATGCTGTGGTTAAGAAAAAATCAGTGTCAATTGTCTTCACAAATTGTGGTACTAATACTTGCTAAAAGTTCGATGAAAGAAGGACGCACTATTTATACCAGTAACAAGTATGGCATTGCCTTAGGAACGTCGAGAAAATAAAGCTGATTTAGTTGGTATATTAAATAGATGTTTGATGGAGGGAAATATCTCAGAGTCTTGGCAAGATGCGGAGATCATCATGCTATTCAAAAAAGGAGATCAAAATAACCTTTATCGTCCGAATAGCTTCTTATCACCCTTATATATGCCACTAACAGAAATAATAACAAATAGGCTGACAGATAAATTTGACTCATAACAATTTCCTGAACAGGTGGTATTCACAAGAGATTGAACATTATTGACCATCTGCAAAGTATACGCGCGCTGATCGAAAAAACAATGGAAGAAAACGTATATATGGCTTTCGACTCAGTCGAAACATAGACAATTCTCAAAGCTCTAGACAATGCGAGAATCAACTCCAGATATTCAGTCCTCATAAAATGCATCTATGACACGGCCACGATGACAATTGTACTAGAAAAAGTACATTCAACGGGTAGTACAAGAACAGGATTTCCCCGAAGCTGCTCACGTTGGTATTGGAAGATAACTTCAAAAATGTGCACTGACAAGGTAAACAAATAAACATCGATGGAGTAAAACTAAGTTACTTGCAATTTGCAGATGATACATATATCTTGGACATAAAAAAAGAAAAAGACTCTGTTGGGCAGCATTCGGCAAACATAGGTTCATTCTGGAATCAGATGATCCACCTCTAAATTTCAAACGAAAAGTTTAAGATCAACGCATTCTGCCAGTTCTCACATACGGCTTAGGAGCAATGCCACTAGCACGACAATCTCTAAACATCCTCCAAGTAATATACCACGCAATGGGAAGGATCATGCTTGGAATTAGTTTGAGAAATCTAGTGCCAGGTGAAGAGATCAGGAAAAGAGCGGAAATAACAGATGTACTAAGAAAAACAGTAGAGTTGAAGTTGCGTTGGGCCGGTGATAGAGGTCCGACAAGAAGGGCGTAAATGGATTAATTAAATTGAATGCTTTGTAGACACGCGGGTCAAGTCGCTAAAGATGTAGCCGCTCAGACTCCTTAGAAATTTAAATAGTGGGTTATAACAGCCCCCTCTTTCTATGTGATTTGTGATGTAATTTTAATTTGATTTTAATTTTAATGTTTAACCTATGTGGTGTCCAAGAGTTTGATTGTTTGACTCGACTGTGCTGGTTCCTGACAAAGAAGCACTGATGATGGCATAAGGCCGAAAGCGCTTTGCATTGTATTACTAATTAAAAGATTTTGCACGAAATACAAAGCTTTCAATTTAATTACTTCCACGTGCACACAGCCTTAAAATGAAGAGAGACAATAAGAGAACGGTGGAGAGACCCCAGAAAAGATGGCGAGACAATATCAACCAAGTAGCAGGGGAATACTGGATACAAACAACCTTCAACAGAAAAAATATTTGGAAGAGGTCTACATCCAAGAGTGGATAAATTCGGGCTGAGAAGAAGAAGAAGAAGAAGAAGAAGACAAAGCTGGTACCCTAGGAGAGGCCTAAAATGGCCCAGAAAACCGGCAGTTGAACTTTTGACTGGTAGTGCTTTGGTAAATATACATATTTTACATCAAGAAGTGACCATTGATAATCTGACTATTACAAGATTTAAAGAGAAGGAAACTAAACATCTTTTAAATTTACAAAACCTTAGAGTGGAAGATGACCATCAAAATGACCAACAGGTAGATTCGTTTATTACTACAGAAAGATCCAAATTTAAATATTCCCAGTTTAAGAAACATTATTGTTTATCATGTTTTTTTTTGAGTCACATAAATGTACGAAATAAATATTTTTGTACTAATACAGTCAGACATTGGTAGGTATAGTTATGTGGAAACGATTTTTAATGATATGATATGTTAAATTATCGTTGGCAATTATTAAGTTCACTATAAAAAATTTTTAGTTTGTTCGGTATTTTTAATCTGGTTTTGAAACAAAGTTAATGAATAAATAATTTGCAAATTTTACTAATCAAACTATAGCCACGTGTGCGAACATATACGACTGAAATTGCAGGTCGGGCACATAATTTGCTTATACATTTTCGCCTTCATAAGAAATTATTGCAATAGAGTGACCGATGTGCATGCACGCGGCCGAAATAAACTGGACTGCTTGGGAGCCCACGGTGGTGTTGATCCAATGCTTCCAAATGTTTGAGACTCCACTGTGGGTACTTCTGGGAGTAACATGCTAAAGTTGATCAAATTAAACTTGAATTCTGTTTTTCTAATTGAATTTGCTCAAATTTGAGTGGAGAAAAAAGGATATATTGATTAATTCTGAGAGTCACTAAGTAACCACATTATTAGCAGCATCGTCTTAGTAAGTTGAGAACATTGCAATTTTGGAAATTAATATTGCTATCGCATCAACGGTAGCAAGACTTCTTAAATACGAAATGTAGGCGCATGGCTGTTTATTTTTACTTAGTGAAAAATGTGTGCAGAGAGATGAGTCAAGTCTTTGGCGAAACTCCAAGGTTTCAGAGCATTGAAGGCATCCAATTCAAGATCACAATCGACTATATTCAAAATATCTGATTACTACTGACTACTGGATGTCTTGGTCAACAGCAATATATCCTGCCATAACCACGTTGCTATCATCCCAAAATTAGCCTCACAATGCTCTTTCTCTACATAGCGAAAATAAGACCGTGCTTAGAGTATTGCTCACACATCTAGGGTGCCGCACCTAAGCACACCCTAAAGCTGCTGGATTCCATTCAGAAGACAGCTATGCGTCTCGTCGGCAACCCGGAGTTGCAGCAGGGTGGCAAAAATTATAAAAAAATCCGTTTTTCCTAAATATATTGAAAATTAGTTACATTGAGCTTTGGTGTTATCTAAACTGATATAAAAGACGTCTTTTTGAGTAAACTGCTGATTTGAATTTCGTCAGGGGCGTTCGTGATACCTAAAAATGTAATATATTTAACGAGAAAAAAATGTACGCCACTGTTTTTTGTTAAAATTTATGTTTTTTTAATTGCTTGTCCAACTTTAAAGTAAATGGTCCATTGCGTTTTTCTGCTAAAACAAATCGTTTTCCACTAACAAGCAAAATACCGTTTCTCTGCATTTGCAATAAATTAATAAACATAATTATTGCATTTTTTATTGAAAAAAATAAATAATTGGGACAATATACTGAACAATACATACTACAATATGAAGATAAACATTTTAATGAATATTCTCATTGTTAATCCGATCAAGTAGTGCCGCTCTTGCATCCCACCAACCCAATGCAGAGACAATATTATAGAGGATTAAAGTCTTGTGACTTTGGTGGTCAATTTTTAGGGCCGCCTCTGCAATGCAACGATTGGGAAAAGATATATTTAAATAATTCCGTACTTGGAGACTAAAATGCGGAGGGGCCCATCATGCTGGAAGTACAGTCGTTGCCTAATATGTAAAATATCCAAAATCCCAATTAAGTTATCTTACAAAAATTGTAAATATCCATTATCAGAAAGACGCCCATCGAACAGAAAAGGATCAAACAGTCGATCGCCGAGCATACCACACCATACATTTATACTAAATCGATGCTGAAAATTTCGTTCAAATGTGGCGTGAGGATTTTCTAGTGACCAACGATGTTTATTGTGAAAATTATTAATTCCGTCACGTGTAAGCTGAGCCTTATAACTAAATAAAATGTATTTATGCAATCTCTGATTCTGACGTATCCATTTGCAGAATTGCAATCTTTTGGCATAACCGTCCGCTTGAAGATGTTGAACTGGTTGTAGATGAAATGGTTTTAAGCTGTTTCTTTTAAGTGTTCCCTAAACAGCTTTGTGTAAAGGCACTTCAAGTTTATTTGCAATCCTTCGTACTGTAACTTGGGTTTTCTGCAATAATATCAATAGCTTCTTTAGTTTCTACATCGAGGCCCTCCCCTTTTTCGGAGACAATTTTAGTACTTGGAAACATCCCATTTTCTTGAGCTTTTAAAAACACGGGTTGAAAAGTTTTGCTGTTTGGGACTAAACTAACTTGGATATCGACGCTGATAGACATCTACTACTCGAGTGATGCTACAATTGCAATAGCAATAAATAAATATACATATATATCAGCGTATTCCCTGTGGTTAAACGTATGAGGCATTGTAAATACAAATTCTGAAGTTTTAACTAACCCAAACTAATTTAAATTTGGTGTGATAAAAATTACAACTTTACCACTGATAACTCATTTACCATAACAACTCAATCTTCAACATTTTTTCCAACGTCAACTTAAAAAAACACACTGAAATATTTTGCTTATTAGTGGAAAACGACATGGTTCAGCAGAAAAACTCAAGAAAGCTTTGTTCTTTAGAATTGACAATATAATTAAATGATTATACCTTATGAAAAACAGTAGTGTACTATTTTTTTCGTTAAATTAATAAGGGCGCCCCTGACGAAATGCAAATATGTAGTTTCGTCAAAAAGGCGTCTTTTTATAACAATTTAGATAACACCAAAGTTCAATGTACTATTCTAAATTATTTTCAAAATATTTACGAAAAACGGATTTTTTTATAATTGTTTGCGATCCTGTAACTGGGAAAGGAGACATTTCCGGACACAAGTTCATATAAACTTTTTTGATTATTTTGACTTCCAGAACAGAAATTATTTCCCTTTCCTCCCGAAATACCAAGTATCCACTGTCATATCTAACTATACAAGGTTTAGGATGGTACAAAGCCAACATTTGTGAATTCTAAACTACCTCCCTCTTTTCATATTACCTCATTTAATTCTGACAATCGAAAATTTTTGGTCCTAACTGCATTTAATAATGTTTTCATATAACCAATTTCTTTCATACTGCCATACTAGCTACGTTGCCCTCGTTTTTATTAGCTTTCAGAATAAATAATCTGCTGTGAAGTTCGATTGCCATTCTATGAAAAGATAGCCTTTCAAACTAAAATATCCCAGCAATGGTTCCAATCAATCATGAAATTGGATAATTCGCCGCGAAATAGAAAAGCTTATTCGTTTTGATGGTTGCCGGCCGTTTCATTGCGTATAAGTAATCTTCTGGAAAAGTCGTTCATCATTTATGCTTTTCAAGATAGGTGTTATTTTCAATGTGCTTTTTGAACTTAAGAATAGAACATAAGATATATTGGAAGTTATTTTACCAATTTAAGTTTCAGATCGAGGGAAGTTTATTATATAACAACTATAAAGTATTGAATACAAGTTGATGTTGAACTTTTGCAACTTTTGAGGCAAAGTGGTTGCTCTACTATTGAGTATTTTCACCTTCATTAAAATGAAAGTTTCAAGATATTTTATAGTGCGATTCTCGATAAATAAATAAATTCAATAGATACTTCTATACTTTATCACATTATACAGCGTTATTGCAAAATGAGATGCATCACTAAGAAAGTACACGCTGGAACCCAATGGGAATCTGTGATTGTCAGCAGCCAGGACGCAGTCAAGAAAAGCTCTGAGAGAGGTTTGTGACGCATCTCAGACGCAAATCGGCAGCCAGCACTGGATAGATGGCGTTTTGAACTTCTTCCTGTTTAGTCTTTCCATCTCATCCCCTAAGAACGAAGGCGTGGGTTTTGTGGGCGGCATTCCGCATAGAAGTGATATTCCAAGACTATCGTTGACTTCTGTGGGTATCATACGTTACTGTCTCTGATATTCTTACCTTTTAGAGCTTGGACTATATTGGCTATATGCGGTGGTAGTGTGTCTTCGTATTAGAAATAGGTTTCGGTGTCGGTGTCTTTTTGGCCGTAGGTGAATCAAAGTCCAGTTTTGCGTTTATTGTTCTAACCACCTGGTATCTCGATTCCATCATTTAACGATAAATTTTTGAATATTGTTGTGAATTGAAAGATTTTCTCAATTTTCTAATCTACTCTAAAATTTTTGTTACATTATGAACATTTGTTCAACCCTAGATTGCCAACCTTAAAAAATATACGTTAATGCCAACTATACGTACATTTTACGCCTATTTGAAGAATACTCTTATTTTACCTTTTTTAAGACTTGTCAAATACATTTTGTAGATAAACTACATAAATTATATTTTTTACTAATCAAACATGTATTTTCAACTAAAAATAAACAACATTATTTCCTAATTTAATACTTAATTACTAAACAGAAAAAATACATGTAATTATTAAGTTAGTTACAGTTAGATTTAGCGCATTCATAACATATTTTTAACTGGTGTTCTCCACAAAGGGGTCATGGACAATTATGACAATATGTAGTTGTCATTCTTCTCTTAACGTAGTGGCACAAGCTACAATAAGTTCGTTCTCCCTTTTTCTCTAACCTCGTATTTTCTACTTGCGAATTTTCACCCAGCGTACTTGAAATGGCTGTTTTTATGCAATGTAGGCATCTGCAATCTTGCTTCCTGCCAGGGCTTAGTTAGCTGCTCATGATGTTTTATCGTATAGTTCAACCGGGAGTCCGATTTTTTTCCAGCCGACGCCATATTATGGTTATATATAATGTATGAGTTTATAGCGGCTATATTCAACGTATTATAAAAAAGGGAAAGGGGCCAGCGTCTTGTTTTTCTATTGCAGCACATATTGGAAGCCATTTGGTCAAATGGATCCACTGCCCCTTTAGTAGCATTGTATACATGAATTATTTCGGGTTTTGATGTGCCAGCGTTTATCACATTTGTGGTGTGCATAGGTGACAATAGCAGGACGTTTTTGTTGGGATTTGGTTTACAGTAAAGCAAAGTAGTGGTTTCAGTAAAAACAGCCACTGATATTCCACTTGGTCTGGACGTTATATTTAGCAGTTCTGGGGGTATCTGTGCTTTATTTTTTCTAATTGTACCAACGGCTGTTGGTTAATGGAACGTTGGTAAACCAGTTGTCCATTGTTATATTTCTGTTACTTCCCCAAATTGGTTTAGTAAGTAATTTGACAAAATAATCTGCCAGGGGTTCTCCATTCGTATTGGTGGATTTTCCTAGATAAGGACTTGCATTTAGGATATACTTTGTGGCAACATCACATAACATAACTATATTGTAACAAGCAAATTTTGGAGAGGCGACGTGCGACGTTCAAATAGGCGAGGACGTGACAACCCTGGAAAACGAATGGCGCAGCAGTAGAACCGAATGGGTGTTATATAATACGGAGTATATAGATAGATTAGAAATAAGGCGTAGATATAGTTATTGTACGATAGCAGAGTCGACTCATGGCGTTATGTAATTATGATAAAGTAGATATAAATACTGCACTCACGGGCCTCCACCGCGTGGAGGGATGCGCAGTAGCAAAAATCGCTCACGTGGACTACGCCATATTTAAGATGTAGCCCGACAGATGGTGTTGAAGGTTGGCCATTGACAGCTGACAGTTGACCAGGGTAGTAGGAGTAGTTGGATCACTTAAACGAACACAGACATGACAGCTGACAAAGGACAGGCCACGCATGAGCTGTAACGCGGTTCTCGCGAAGGCTGGTGCTAGCGGGGGGCGCCATAAAATTCTAAGCCGTGATGTCATAGCTATAGGTTAGGACACTTGGGCCTATGTTTAATATATCAAAAACTCTTTTTTCTAACGAAAACAAAAAATCTGATAACCGACTTGAACTAATATATTTTAAACAATGCAAACCAATCATAATATATTTTAAATAATGCAAGGCGCCAAGCTGACGGGTCAATAGTCTATAAATAAATGATATCAGCGATAACGACTTCATGTTTATGCAACGATTTGGTGGGCTGGCATAATGTAAATATCTATGCATAAATAATATCAACCACAATGGCATGGGTTAGAACATCCTGACCGCAAAAGCAAGTCGTAACAAAACAGTGTGATGAATACCGATTCGGTCTATAAATATATTACACGACGCGAAAATCAGTCACTCCAGTTCTCTCAACGAAGAAACCAATACCTAAAACCAAACGTTAATTTAGACACTGTTTTATTTTATGCTTTGTGGTTCCAAGTTTTTTGCATACGGTAAGTTTTTGAATCTATTAAATGACTTCAGGAAATAATAGGAATATAGTGAAATTAAATTTGGTTAAATGATATTTAAATATGTTTTGTTTGCTGTAGATATAAAAACTGTTCTCTTATAACGCAAGTTGAATGATGTATGTATGTTATAAACATTTGCTAACTTAATAGACGGTAAACTATAATAGTTTAACTACACGATTATTTCGAATGGGACTCAAAACTATATAGACTTTAGACGAGTTATTTGTGTATAAGTTATACGAAAAATAGTTAAACAAAATAAATAAAGCAAACTCTGTGGGTATTAGAGTAAGGACTTGTGCTTTTATAGCTCAACTAAATATAATATAAAATATAGGAGATAAATTATTAAATAGCTAAGATATGGATTATATATATATTTTTTCAGAAAATGTTCGCCTGCGAATTCTGTACCCGCTCGTTCACCAGGAAGGATAATCTAAAACGCCATGGGGATTGCAGACCTAAAACCTTAGCCTGCAATCAATGCGGTGGGATCTTAAAATCGGAGGCGGCCCTCCAACGTCATCTTCAGCGTAAGCATAGGGTCACCAAACGAAAAGCCAACACGCCAGCTGGAGCCCTACCCACCATTCCTCAGCCTGAAGCTCCAGCTGAGATTCCACCACAACCCATGGCCAAACGGTCTAGACTTGACCAAGATAATAGTAAGTTTTATTTTTAGGTTACAATAATAATAATAATAATAATAATAATAATAATAATAATAATAATAATTTGCTTTACTAAATAATGTTTTTTGTTTCAGTACCTTCAACTTCATCTACACGGCGATGTGATGACGGTGGCTTGGAGATCTCCATCACTCGATGGAGAGAACATCTCGAGGAGCTCCAACACATCGCCAACACCTGTGCAATGCAGGAGGAAGCAGTCGTAGTGGTTGAGACAGCATTCCGAACCCGAGTTGCAACATACCATCTTTCTTCAAGCCAAGATCCTACCAGTGTGATGAGATTTTTAGGTAATCTTAGAGAAAACTTCATCAAGCTGGTAGGAACTCAAGTAACAAGATTTGGGCATGTTAAAGTCGGTGTGGTGCTATTCGGTCGGTTCCTCCTGCAAACAAAGGAGTTGGAGGAGGTCAAGTCTTTTAACACCAAGTTCCGGTCGGTGAGCGAAGGGACAGACTTGGAGGAGTTGTTCAGCCAGTTTCAGACCATCTTGGACAGAAAAGCTTCAGAGTTCCAGGAAAAAGATAGTGGTATGTATTTTATTCTTATCCTACACGATTTTTATCCTGATTTTTAAAATAATGATTTTCAAGCATTGATTTGTTCTGTATTCTAAACAATATTTTTTCTTTTGTTATAGGCTGCGCCCTTCAACAACTCCTCCATTTGGAAGTGTGTATTAATAAGGTCAATCCATTGAAGGCATCGTCGTATATCCCGCTGCCTAAAGAAATAGAATCAAAGAAGGCTGTTCTCAACATTCAAAATCAAGACGAGAAATGTTTTATGTGGTCAGTCTTGGCTGCCCTGCATCCAGTTGATTGGACACAAACCCCGCGCTGTGTCAACCACTATACAAGTTTTGTCAATGAACTGGACTTTACAGGTATGGAATTTCCGATTAAACTGAAAGCCGTGTCAAAGTTTGAACAACTCAATGATATTTCTGTCAATGTTTATGGTTTAGATAAAAAATTTGAAAATGGCAGAAATATCACTGAGGTTGTAGGTCCTTTATACTTTACTAGATCACGAAAAGCGAGACATGTCAATTTACTATTAATTAGCGATGACAGTGGAAATAACCATTACTGTTTAATAAGAAACATGTCTCGCTTAATATCAAGCCAATTATCTACCGATCATCGAGTTAAACACTTGTGTGATGGGTGTTTGGTATATTTTTCAACTCAAGAAAAATTAACAGAACATCAAAAAAACGATTGCGGTCACGTTTTGGCTAAAGTCCCGACAACAATTTTAAAAAGCAATAAATATGGTGGAGAGATTCCTGAGAATATTCTTAAATTTACCGATTTTGAAAAGAAATTAAAGGTACCTTTTGTTGTTTACGCCGATTTCGAGACTATTTCTAAACCCCTCAATATAGAGAAAAATGAGCTGGATCCTGAAATATCCTATACAATGCGAACGCATAAACATGTCCCTTATTCTTTTGCCTACTATATTAAATGCGATTTCGACGATTCTCACTCTATATTCAAAACATTTAGGGGGGAGGACGCGCATAAAGTTTTCGTAAAGTGGTTAGAGACTGATTGCAAATCGATCTATAACCAGTTTTTGAAAAATATTGTGCCAATGCTTCCTATGAGTATTGAACAAGAGAGAGAGTTTCGTGAAGCTAAGGATTATCATATTTGCGAGAAACCGTTTAAGCTGGACGACAAACCAGTAAGGGATCATTGTCATCTTACGGGAAAATTTCGGGGCGCGGCTCACTCTATATGCAACCTAAATTTCAAAGTCCCTTCCTTCATTCCAATCTTTTTCCACAACATGTCCGGTTTCGATTCTCACCTGTTCGTGAAAGAACTAGCTACCGAAAACGAGAAATTGGATGTTATCCCCCAAAATAAGGAAAAGTATATTTCATTTACCAAACATATTTTGGTGGATAATATCAAATTTGGAAACGGTAAGCAATCGCAGGTATTTTTGAAATTACGTTTCCTCGACAGCTTTCGTTTCATGGCACAAAGTTTGGATAATTTAAGTAAAAATTTAAAACCCTCGCAATGTCGAGAAGTCCGAAAATATTTTCCGCGAGAAGACGAATTTAAGCTTATTCGACAGAAGGGTGTTTTCCCATATTCTTTCGTGACATCAATTTCAAAATTAGATTATACCAAGCTACCATCAATCGATGGCTTCTATAACGAACTTCGTAAAGAAGCCATCACACAAGAAGATTACAAGCATGCACAGACTGTATGGAATTTATTCAAATGCGAGAATTTAGGTCAATATTCAGATTTATACTTAAAATCCGACGTTTTAATTTTAGCAGATGTTTTTGAGAATTTTAGAGAAGTGTGTCTCACAACATATGGTCTAGACCCATGTCAATTTTATACAGCCCCATCGCTGTCGTTTTGCGCCGCTCTCAAGGTCACCTCTGTAGAGCTACAGCTTTTGACGGATCTAGACATGGTACACTTCTTTAAACACGGGATTCGCGGGGGAGTCAGTCAGTGTAGTGTTAGGAAATCTTTTGCAAATAATAAGTATATGCCTCATTATGATGCTTCCAAACCAAGCTCCTACCTCATGTATTTGGATGCAACCAATTTATACGGTGCAGCCATGTCACAATATTTACCAACGGGTAATTTTAAATGGCTCGAGGAAGACGAAATTAAAAATTTAGATTATATGAAAATTGATTAAAATTCAAACACCGGATACGTTTTTGAAGTCGATTTAGAGTATCCAGAAGAGCTGCATTATGCACACAACGAGTTACCCTTTTGCCCAGAATCCATCAAACCGCCAGATTCTAAATTAAAAATCAACAAATTAATTCCAAATTTCCAGCCAAAGACGAAATACGTTATTCATTTTCAAAATTTGCAGCAAGCTTTAAATCATGGCCTTAAACTCACAAAAATTCACCGCGTTCTCTCTTTCAGTCAATCTCCCTGGCTCAAAATTTACATTGACCTAAACACAGCAAAACGAAATGCTGCTACCAACAAGTTTGAAAAAGACTTTTTCAAACTAATGAATAATGCTGTGTTTGGGAAAACGATGGAAAACGTGGAGAAAAGAGTAAACGTTAAACTTATTACCCATTGGGAAAATATTGGTAGAAAGTTAGGGGCCGAAGCATGGATGTCAAAACCACATTTCAAAAACGCCGAGATTTACAGTGAAAATTTAGTAGCTATTCAAATGACTAAACATAAAGTCACATATGATAAGCCCATATACGTGGGATTTGCCATCTTGGACATATCCAAAACGATCATGTATGACTTTTTGTATAGTTATATTAAACCAAAATACGGGAATAAAGCCACTCTACTCTATACCGATACTGACTCTCTTATTTTAAATGTTGAAACAAAAAATTTCTATGACGATATGCGTGATAATTTGGATAGATTTGATACATCTAATTACTCAGAGGATAACCCATACGATCTTCCTGTAAACAAATCAATCATTGGGCGAATGAAAGATGAGTATGCAGGAAAGATAGTCTGGGAGTTCTTTGGAACCGGAGCGAAGGCATATTGTGTTAATGCGGAGGGTAACGTAACCAAAAAAGCAAAGGGGGTGCCTGACAGCGTCACTAAAAAAGAACTAAGTCTTGAAGACTACAAGACTGCTGTTGACGTAGCAGGCACGGAAATTCATCGCGAGATGAATACGTTCCGTTCGCATCATCACGATATGTATGTCGAACTGAAAAATAAAGTAGCTTTGTCTTACGCGGACGACAAACGCTTCATTATTGACGGTTCTGAGTACACGCTTGCGATAGGCCATCGTGATATAGCATTGTATAAGGAATCATCGGAAATTCCATAAGAGCCAAGACTGATCTAACAGCTTTTTTTATTTTATTTCTTTTGGTTGGCAAAAACGATGTTTTTAATGGGTTTAATTAAGTTATTTATTATTAGTTAAGTTTTTTATTATTATATTATTATATTTATTTGTTTATTTCTGATAATAATTTTTATATGTATGTTTATAGACTTAAGCTTTTTTATATTTTATTCGTTATTTTTATACACATTTTATACAACTTTTTTACATTAGAAATAAAACATTTTGTTTTTTAATAAGTTATTTTATTTCTTAGTCTAGTTTATCCATAAATCCATACAAGTCATATTTATAGGTTAAAACTAAATCTATGTTACACTCATTCCAGGAAATGCAGTCTCTAGTACGCATATCGCAAATAGTTAGGCCTCTGCTTTCCTCTTCATGCCAGTAGCTTATATAGATATATTCACCAATGTAGAAATTCGTATCACACCAACTATCATTAATTGATTCGAGAAACGCTAAAAAGTCCATGAATTCATCAGGTGTGAAAGAAATTGAGACATCACCAACATGCTTCAAAATAACTTGATTGTCTGAGGCAATAATTTTTATAATATCATCAATATTTAACTCTCGTAAAACAGGCATTGGAACCATTCTTCTAGCATCACTAGATTCTATCTGATTTCCAGATCTCGAAGTTGTTTCAAACACCTTGCTCCACTTTGATTCCATACTAAGTTTTTTAAAGTCGGAAAATATTTTTTTCTTATTTTCGTAAAACACTAAATCTTTTTTCACACTTACAAGATTTTCTAAATGTTTATGAATTCTCGTAAGTAGTGTACTCGACATAATCTAAAGATAGACTGAGCCTAAATGTCGAGATCGGTTGTATTTATCTATTTTTTTTACATAAATAAAACACATAGTTTGATTAAAAGTATTTATTGAGGTAAAAGGCTTGCAATATAATCATATAATACAACAACATTCTTAACACTACAAGAACCAATTTTAAGTTTATGATGTATACATGCTGAATCACTACGTTCTAATTTAGGTATTTCGCCCTCTGAAAATTCTAAATTAACAATGTTAGGTGTTTCTAAACACATCTCAGAATAGGCTTTAATTAAAAAATCTTTTTTTACATATCCTTTAACATAAATAGTATCCACGTCTTGAAGCTCTCGATAAAGAATCTGATTAAGTTGATTATACTCAGTATTTCCTGTTTTATAATGTATACCGTGAATATTTAAAAATACATATTGCGTAGTTTTCCTTTGTGACTCACTCAAATCTCGAAATAATATTTTTGGTTTAAAAATCCATGTTTTTATTTGCTTGCCATCATATATAGCAAGTTCTTTAACTTGAAAATCAGGCGTAGAATAACCTTGAGCATCTAGGACTAAGAACTTCATCTTATCAAGGTTTGTTGCAAACTGATTAAATCAGGTTTCGAACATTACCTGATAAAGGTAAATATTCCAAAACTCTGTCATGTACAATGATAAAATATGCTCGAGTATCATCAGAGAAATTTTCTGAACTTTGGAACTCTAGTTTCACATCGATAGTACTACTTTTAAGAGCTTCGTTTTGTTTGGAGCAATCGATAACAAATAGAGCTCTATTTACAAAAGCAGTAAAATCCAATAATGGTTCGCTAAGAGTTTTTCCCAAATAAGATTTTTGAAATTCGGTATACATTCTATACAGTTCTGCAAACTGTTTATTTCCAAAATTCAGATTGAGCGCTTCATATGGATAAACCTCGGAATTTAAATATAATCTAACATCAGTAATATTTAAATTATCAAAATACGTAATATCGGATTTAGGGTTGTCTTTACGATTTTTCTGGAAAAATACAATAACATATCGAGCTCTCTCAGACATGGATTTCACAGTCCAAATATCTCTCTTTGTATTTCTTAGCGCAGGTAGCTCATGGATTTCCCATCCTCTGAATCCCATAAATATTGGTTTATCTTTAGCGATTTCTTCAAACAGTTTTAGCTTTAATAAATCGTTGGGGTATATGTGCTTAACTCTTAGTTCGATGTTTGAAATTGATATGGAAGCTTTCTTATCACCAGTAGTGTTGACATAGCAGTTATCATCATTCCTAGCTCGAACTAGTTTAATTTTCTGTTTACCCATAATAGCATTTGTATAATCAGAAAATATACCTAAGAAAAAGCTCAACGGTATGAGTAAGTTAAATTCTCCAGATGCTTGAACAAAGGATTTTATCACCCCGCCAGGCCAACACCATCCTGAGATATCCAACGCCTTACTCTCATGCTCGTTAAGACATAAAAGGCTTTTAACCGTACTAGTAACACCAGGATCACGTACTTTTTCAATTTCTTTACCATT
>MU194890.1:0-11603 GCA_016904865.1 Pissodes strobi | reverse complement strand
CTTTAAAATAAACTAAAGCATTAAGGACAGCATCTTAGGATATTTCATTACTATCTTAAGATTATTTAAAAGTTTCTAGTTATCGTTTTAAAGTTAACGATTATTAGTTACTTTAAACAAAAATTCTAAGAGATAATTACTTTTTGGCATATGAAAAAGTAACTTAACTAAGTTAGCCTAAGTAATCAACTAGTTACTCCCAAAATACATTATTCCAAAATAATCTAAACGGTATTTTAAGATACCTCCAAAGTATCTTGAGATGTTTTAAAAGTATCTAAGATATTCTAAAAACTTAGACTCTATCTAGAGGTAATGGATTTAGATATGAGTAGCTTAGTCTTATGAAAAAGTAACTTAAAGCTAATTATTTTAGGAATTTAGTAAAATTTAGGAATTAATTACTTTCATTACTCTAAAATAAGCTAAATACTGAAACATAATTTTAGGAGTAATTTGAGATATTCCGAAAGTATCTTTAAAGATTCGAAAAGAATTTAACCTATATTTAAAATAACTAGTTATTAATTGACGCTCATTTAATCTTACGATAGTATTATATGAGTACTTTCATCTTATGAAAAAGTAACTTAACGCTAAGTAATTCAAGAATTTATATAGATTTAGTAACTAGTTACTGCAAATATGGAAATATGCATTACTCCACAGTAATTTAAAATACTGGAATAGTGTCTTAGGATATTTGAAAAGTATCTTGACGGATTCTGAAAGTATCTTTAAAATATCTAAAATATTTTAAGCTATATTTAAAGTAATTAGTTCTCAATTAATTTGACGATATTATTTAAAATAAATGTAGTTTGGCCTTATAAAAAAAAGTAACTTAAAGCTCACTAATTCAGGAATTTAGTAAATTTTAGTAACTTGTAACCAGTTTCAAATATACATTACCTCAAAATAATCTTAACACTCGAACATAATATTAGGAGTGTTTTGAGGTATTTCGAAAGTGTTTTAAAAGTATTTAAGCTAAATTTAAAGTAACTAGTTATTAATTGACAGCGATATTTAATATATTAGTGCTTTCACCTTATGAAAAAGTAACTTAATGCTGAGGAATTTAAAAATTTCATTAGTTTTAGTAAATAATTACTGTAAATGTGAATTACTCCAAAGTAATTTAAAACACTATAATCGTGTTTTAGGGTATTTGAAAAGTATCTTGTGGTATTCCGAAACTACCTTTAAAATTTCTAAAATATTTTAAGCTATTTTTAAAGTAACTATAGTTATTAATTGATGCTCCCTTAATATTACGATATTATTTAAAATACGATAGTTTGTCCTTATAAATAAGTAACTTAAAGCTAACTAATTTAGGAATTTAGTAAATGTTAGTAACTAAAAATTTTTAAATGTGCATTACTCCAAGGCAATCTAAACACTCAAACATTATCTTAGGAGTATTTAGAGGTATTTCGAAAGTAACTTTAAAAGTATCTAAGCTATATTTAAAGTAACTAATTAAATGACGATGAATTAATGAGAGTATTTAATATATGAGTATTTTAACCTTATGAAAGAGTAACTTAATGCTGAGTAATTTAAGAGTAATTAGTTACTACAAATGTGTATTACTACAGACACCAAAGTAATTTAAGCACTCGAATAAGTACCTTCGGATACTTCAAAAGTGTCTTGAAGTATTCCAAAAGTATCTTTAGAATTTCTAAACTATTATTTTAAGCTATCTTTAAAGTAACTAATTATTAATTCATATTAACGCTAAGTAATTTAAGAATTTGGTCAGTTTTAGTAATTAGTTACTTTCAAATGTATATTACTCCCAAAATAATTGCAGAATTCGAACAAGTGTCTTAGGAAATTTCAAAAATATCTTAAAGTCTTCCAAAATTATCTTTTAAAATTCTATAAGTATTTAAGCTATCCGCAAAAGCATCTAAATTATTACAAAATTATCTTAATTTATTTCAAAGGAATCGAACTGTAATGAGTTACTTTGTGAAAGTATCTAACATTTACTTACTTTTTGTACTTAATAAAAAAGTAACGCTAAGTATCTGGTAACTTTAAATAACTGTAAAATTATCTAGGATATGTCAGCTCTATCAGAAGTATCTAAAATACATTTAATAGGAAAGTACTTGAGATACCTAAGTAAAAATATCATAATCCTGAAACGATCTGATTACTAATTGAGAGTAACTGTTAAAAATTAATTTATGCTTTATAAATGATACAGTAAACCGATATCGGAATCAAGTGCCAAACTGTGTCATTAAAGACTAAAAAACACGCTTCGATTCGATTGGCGCGGACCGTTTCTCGGACTATTCCATCGGGCATCGTTCAACGAGACCGGATCTATTCACAGCTGTGTTTTGCCGGGCGATAAACGGTTTATTTTCGTAACAAAACCGACTTCTGTTGCTAAGTAAGCATATTACTTAAGGCCAATCTAAATATAAGACTTATTATTGTTACCTGTGATATGTTTTTATTAACTCTTTGCCACTTTTCAAGCAAGGAGTACATTGTTATTGTTCCAGTTGACGGGGACGCGACGTCTGTTTAGCCTCTGTTGGAACTGATGGCCTGATGGGATGGTGTTAGGAAAATTTTGAATATTTACGATTGAGCTTTGGTGGCCCTTTACTTTAGTAATTTCGTTCCAATGCGGAGATACATTTTTAAAATATGTCTTATGGGCTTTATAACTTTATATTTAAAGTTCAGCTGGCATATGTCATCAGTTTCAGAAGAAAAATGACGAAAATGTGCTTTATCAAAGAGGAAAATTTTTGGAAAATTTTCTTACACGAGACTAACCATTAGGTACCGTATATACGAAAGCGTAAAAAAACGAAATTATACACAGAACGCGGCGGGATGCGAAGCCTCGATAATCTTAATAATTTTTCACCTATAAACACGACCGGTCGTAATTTCGAAAGTAGTGTACGTTCAAGTAAACTTCCTTTTTTCGTTTGTTGATTTTTCAATTTCTCGCCTCGTAAAGTAGAAATCGCTTCGCCGATTTTCATATTGGGACTCGTTCGTGAGTTCGTACGTTTGGAGATCAAAAAAATATTTCATTTATTCATTAGTAGGTATAACTTTGGTATTCGAATTTGTTTCCTTTGGTCGTTGGGTCGATAGTTCATCCAGCTTCTGACAATGAAATGCTAAATTTCCAAAAAGCTAAGAGGAGAGTTAGTGTCCCTGTTTCAGATTTCACAACAAAATGCTGTATTTTGGGGTAAGAATTATTGAAAAGAGGTCAATACTCATCGGTTAATTAATTCTAAATTTATTGATTCGATTTGCTGTCAATAAGCTTAAATTTGCCATATTCCTTAATGTAAATTACCATAAAGATATATTTGTATTAACTTATATAACAATTTGTGACTATGTTTATTTTAGTTGATAAGCGAAGCACAGGTCGCTTAGGTTTGATTCAATCACTAAAATAGGATATTATGATTATTAGGATAGCTTTGCTTAATTTATATTACATTACCGTAGAACGGCCAGCAAACCGATTTATATTTTTAAGAATTCTGTTAATAAAACCCGCTTTCACGCTTCATTAGATTCGTCAAATTCATATTTTATTTTCGGTTTGAAAATTTTATAACTTTTTGGGACCCCAGGTTGCTGAATTCCAATCACGGGCTGATCATTTCTGAGATATTTTTGGGACCTCTGTTTTATTTTTTCCACGCGGCATGCTGCAATGTTCGCAATATTCGGTTGGTTCTGTCGATAGCATTGGGTAGTAGGAATGGGCTATTTCCCATGATTGCTGCTGTCGATTTCGATTTTTAAAATTTTATCACTTCGTTTGGGTACATTATTTTCTAGTATTTCTTGAACCATTTAATTTCAGCGCATTAATTGGGGCTTCCGCCGTCATTTTACCCTCATAATAAACGAGAACTAAGTCGTTTATTATCTTAGAATTATTCCATGTATTGAATTACTCGGCATGTTTCAGCCCATCACTGCTTGCTGATCTGACGTAGTTTTTGATCTCGTGGAAGAGAGAGGCAAATTGACTGAAACGAATGGATAGTCCTTCTAAGAATACCTTTCGGTGAGAAGAGAAGCTTTTTGCTTGAGTGCAGTCATACAGAGTCAACATTTAGTATTGTGATTTAACACTACCCTTTCTTTGGGGTTGGTTTCTGTTTATGTTTTGACACGTCCGATTTATCGGGATTTAACTACTGCGCTAGGTAAGCATTTTCTCTGGAATTAATTTTTTTCTATTGCTTGTGAAGCACGAGGACGCCATGATTTTAATGGCCTTCCGAGCTCTTCCTAACCCAAACTAACCCACTATCGAGGTAATTATTCCTACAGTTTTTTTTTGCCTAAATTAACGATTTAATTGCTTTATCTGGGTTAACCTTTTTTGTGCATGGTCCACCATTTCCTTAGGACTTATGGTCGTTCGAAAATAAATGTACGATTTTCGAGTAATAGTCAGGATGGCTTATTATATATTTTAATACTTTTCTAAACTCTACTTTAGTAACGAGTTTTTCTGGCACGCCACTGAAAAATTTACTCAATCGCCATATACCATGTATACCTTAAATTTGTATTAATGAAACCCAAAAATACACCACCCAATGACGTGCAGCACGTGCTCGAAGGGTGTGCCACCAACGTAGTGTTTAAATTCTTATTAAAAATTTTAATAGAAAGTTAAGCTTTCGGGCATACCACTGTATAATATACGCCATCATCAGAAGCTATCTATATTTTATTTACTTATGAATTAAATAGAAAAATAAACCAGTGGCGTGGTCGAAAGTTTCGCCATAAACGTAGTGTGTATTTAAATGCCTATATTAAAAGATTTTAATACAAAACTTCTAAACTCTACTTTGGTACAAATCTTTCTAGTCCGCCACTGAAAAATATAGTCAATCGGTAGATGTAATGTATACATTAAATATTTATTAGTTAAGCCCAAAAAGATACCATCCAGTGGCGTGCCCGAACGGTTCGCCATCACGTAGTGTTTAAATTCTTATTGAAATATTTTAATAGAAAGTTAATAAGTTCTACGTTGGCTGCGTGGTTTCGAGCACGCCACTGTATACCGTACACCATCATCAAAGGCCATGTATATCTTATTCATTTATAAATCAAATTTAAAAATAATCCAATGGCGTGTCTGAAGGTTTTTCCATTAGCGTAGTACTTAATTGTCTATTAAAATATTGTTTTAAAAAGTTTCTAAACTCTACTTTAGTAGCTTTCGGGCAGGCCACTGGAAAATCCATTCCTTTGTCAGAGGCAATATATATGTATATCAATTATAGACGAAAATAATCCAGTGGCGTGCCCAAAAAGTTCACCATCACTTTTAATTTTTAATAGAATGTTTTTAAATTCTACGTTGGCAACGAGTCTTTCGTACGCGCTACTGTAATAGTCTTCTTCTTCTTCTTCTTTCTCAACCATTTGATGTCCACTCCTGAACATAGGCCTCTGCCAATGATTTTCATGTCGATCTTTGCTTCTTTGCTGGGCTATCTGGATTCAATTCTTTCCCGCATGTCGTTGGATGTCGTCTCTCCATCTCGCCTGTGGGCGTCCGACACTTCTCCTTGACTCTCTTGGTCTCCATTGCATCAGAGTTTTCGTCCATTTCGAGGTGTTTCTATGGCTGCGTGGCCGGCCCAACTCCACATCAACCTTGCTACTTTTTCAATGATATCGCAAACTCCTGGTCTTCTCCTGATGTCTTCGTTACGTATCCTATCTCTCAGGCTTACTCCTAGTATTGCTCTCTCCATGGCCCTTTGGCAGACCCGGAAGCGGTTTGCACTGCTTGCTGTGAATGTCATTGTTTCGAGTCCATATGTCGCCACTAGCAGGACGCATGTATCATAGGCTTTTCTTTTTAGATTTGTAGGAATGGTCGATTGACGAAGGATGTAGCTGAGATTCCCGAATGCCAACCAGGCGAGACCGATTCGTCGTGATCACTGCTGTGTGAATTTCTCTCCCAAGTCGGATGTTATGCCGCAGATAGTTATACTAATTAACTACCTCCAGAGTACAAGACAATATCATCTGCAAAACGGAGGTGGTTGAGACATTTTCCGTCTATGTTGACGCCTTTCTGCTTCCAGGATAGACACTTGAACACGTCCTCTAAAGCCAAGCTGAACAATTTCGGTGAAATTGTGTCCCCCCGCCTCACGAAAACCTTCCCAGTTATCCAGTCTTCTTCAATTTTTACATGCAGGGACATGTTCTCGTAAATGTAGGCAGATCAGGTTTGTATATCTGGAGTCAATACGGACATTGTTCATCGCTCTCATCACTGCCCAGGTCTCGATCGAGTCGAACGCTTTCTGGTAGTCTACAATGGTCACTTGAAGCGGAATGTTTGATTTCTCTATCAGTGTACGTACTGTTTGAATATGGTCGGTTGTGCTGAAACCCTTTCTAAATCCTGCTTGTTCAACTGGCTTATAAAAGTTGAACTTCTGGCTCAGACGATTTGTTATGATTTTTGTTAACAGCTTGTAGAAGATAGACAGCAGGTTGATAGGTCTGAAATTTTCCATGTTCGTACTGTCACCTTTTTGAAAGGATTCCAGGTGCCTTTCCAGGCATCTGGAATCCTTTCTTCATCGAGGCGTTTATTCAATAGAATTAAGAGGGCTTCTTTAAGTGTCTCACCTCCAATTTTTATCATCTCGTTCGTGATCTGGTCTTCTCCTGGAGCCTTACAATTTTTGAACTGTTTTAAAGCTGCTTCTGCTCGTTACTATCTATGGGCTCTAATTCTTCTGATCCCACGTTTAAAATTGATTTTCGTGTTTCATCTTGCGGGGCTGCCACTGATGGTTTGTAGAGCTTTCGATAAAAGTTCCCCATAGTTTCAGCGATCCTATCTCTTTCACTGACAATTTCTCCCTGGTCATAATTCATTTGGTGAATGATCAGCTTGCCCTTAGATCGCAAGAACGAAGCAATCTCATGTTCATGTTTGTTCTGATGGTTTCCTCGGTCAATCTTGTATTTCGTTGATCTCTTCTTCACTTTTTTATTGAGATCATTGTATGTGGGTGAGTTTTTGTCAGCGTTTCTTCGTTCATCTATAGGGTTTTTTGTTTCAGGGCTGAATTTTGGATTATCTTGTTTTTGAAGTGCACTCACTTTCCTTTCTGCTTTCTGCTGTTCGAACGCTGCTAGTAATTTTGATTGAGAGCTCGTCTAATTCCATTTCTCGCAATGCATATGTTGTTTGTAGCTTCTTGTCGATATATGGGTTGTATTTCTCTTCTTTTTCTCTTAGCTTTTCCTTTCTATTAGACGTTTTCTCTCCAGTTGGGTATTGACATGTATTTTGGCCCTGATCAGCCTATGGTCACTGCCTGTATTGAAGTGATTTATGATCGATACATTTAAGCACATTCGGTTGTTCGATGTGAGTATGTAATCTATTTCGTTTTTGACCCTGCTCTCGGGGCTTCTCCAGGTCCACTTTCTTTCTGGCTCTTTCTTGTAGAAGGTGTCTATGCAGTTGACACGTTCTTTGCTGAGGAAGCTTACCATCGTTTGTCCTCTTTTGTTTCCAAAATTTCCAATAAAGGGGAAGTCCGTGGGAGATTTTGCTCCTATTTTGGTATTAAAGTCGCCGAGTATAATGGAGAATGTGGTGTTTTCTGTGTTCTTTGCTGTTGTCAAATCCTCGTAGAACTGTGCTACTTTTTCCTCGGTTGAGGTGGAAGTGGGGGCATAAGCACAAATGATCTGGATACTAAACATTTGGTTTAGTCAATCAAATCAAATCACCCTGTCTGATATGGACTTGGTCTTGGTGATGAGGTGTTTCCTTCTGCTATGAATTAGCAGTGCTACGCCACCGATGCGTGTGAATTTTCGTCCTTGTTATTTGTGTTGGTCTCTGGATTTAAGAATGATGGTGGCTTCGCCTTTTCGCCTCGTCTCACGGATCCCGAGCACGTCCCATTTGATGTTCTGTAGTTCGTGCTCTAAGCAAGCGAGATGTTCATCAAATCTCATGCTGCGAATGTTATATGCTACGACTTGTCTAGGTTTTGGCTTTTCGTCGTTTTTCTTGTAGTTTGTGGCGAATTTTTGCCTCCCCCAGATTCCGTGAGGCTGTAGTGGTATTTCATTGAAAATCAATTTTCGAGTGGCGTGCCAGAAAAACTCGCTACCAAAGCCTATTAAGTTATTTTAATAATAATTTCAATACCACGTCTTAGAGATTTACCAATTATAAATGCTCCAGTGGCGTTGCCAAAGCGCTAGGCTATCAACGTCACGTAATTTAACTTTTAACTAAGACATTTTTGGTTTACTGTGACGATGTAGTATACGTAAATTTAAGTCTTAATCTTTCAAATGAAATTGCAAATGTTCTTTGGATTTATTCATAAAATCTACATCTTCGACTTTACCGTTTCGCCTCGACGGCTGTTATTAAAACCGCGAGCGCAGCGTCGGGGTTTATAAATATCTCAAAACTCGCGAAATTAGGATTATTTATTAGCTTCGAAACGGGGCCCTAAAATTTACTGTTTTAACAATTTTTAAACGGTCGGTAAATCCCCGAACGTATTTTTCGTTTACGTCAAAAGCCTAATTTTGATAATTAATTTATTTACTGCCAGCGGCTTTCGCTTTAAAATAAACACCTTTGATTTTAAAAACACACACGTGCTTTTAACTATATGTACTTGCGTTTATTATATCTCCCGTCGAGAACGTTTTATGGATCGTTTCGGAAATGAGGAATAGGTACTTACTAGAATGTTCAATTAAAGCGGCGAAATTTGTTGCCATTTTACTAGTTATTCTAGAACTATTACGCATTAAAAATCGCTCAGAAAATTTGAAACTTGTCGATTTGGGACGTTCAAAGATTCAAAGAAGCCAGTTTTGAAAAATAACTCCTATGCCTTGCAGGGATTTAGCTGACAAATTGATCTTGCATAACTGCATTTATTAATAATCTTCCATTCTTAATTATTCTTCATGACATTATTACATTGCCGTAAATCGATGGAACATGAGTCATCACATCCTTCCCTTCCCTTATTGTCACTATATTTATATTTTACATTTTTCCTTTATATATTTACATATTAAGAGAGTAAATAAGTCTCCGTATTTAGATCGATCGAGTCACTTCAAACGCCGTTAAAATGATGTAACCGACTTAAAAAATTTCCGAATTGATTAATTTCTTTTGTGGTGTCCCAGGTTGCAAACATGCCAAACGCATTCGGCCACGACCTGAGTCAATACAATTTTGGGCAAATAATAATAATAAATTCAGTTAAAAACAGATTTGGCGATGTATTGAATGTGCTAGATTAGCATTAGGAAACTTAAGAACGACATAGTAAGGAACCAAGTAAAGAAGAACATCAACGACAAATGCAGACTGATAACACAGAAGAACAAATAATGATACTTGCTGAAACAACAACTAATGTACCTGAAGAATGATGGAGCTAAACATAAATCATGGATGACAGAAGAAATTTTGTTACTCATGGATGAACGGAGAAAGCAAAAGAACAGTTCCTCAACGGACAAAAGCATACAAAGGGACATACAGAGGAAAATTCGAGAGGCCAAACAAAAAGAATTGGGTAAGAAATACCAAGAAATAGAAGTTTTGCAAAGCAGATTCGATGAGTTCAATGTACATAGGAAGGTGAGAGAAGTTCAGGAAAGTTCAAAAAGAAAAATGTGGGAAAACTTCAGGAGAGTTGATTGTGGATAAAGAAGATGTTAAAGAAACTTGGAAGAAGTATATAGAACAGTTGTTTTTGATGAGAGAGGAGACCCATCCCCCATTTAGGCTGAGTCCGAACCTGATATCATAAGAGAGGAAGTTAGAGCTGCCATTAATACTCTAGGGGAAGAAAAGGCTCCAGGGCCGGATGGAATACAATAGGAATTCCTCAGGCTTCTTGACGAGGAGTCCATCACATTCCTGACTGGCATTTTTAATAACATCTACAATACTGGGAACATTCCAAAATAATGGCTTATATCTGAATTTATAATGTTACCAAAGAAACAAGGAGCCAAAGCATGTGGTGACTACGGAACAATTAGTTTTATGAGTCGCATGCTAAAGCTGTTCCTCAAAATCATTCATGTATAGGATCTCCGAGGAAAGAGTGTACACAATTTGAATTTATGAAGGGCATGGATACAAGAGATGCACCTTTCTGTCTACAAGTATTATTCCAGCGCTGTAGGGATATGAAATGTGATATTTTTGTATAGACTACCAGAAGACGTTCGATAGAATAAAACACGACAAGATGATAGACGTCTTGATGAATACGGGGATGGATGATAAAGATCTAAGGATCATCCGAAACCTTTACTGGAATCAATCAGCTACTATTAAAATTAATATGGAAGGGCAAACCCAGACAGTAAATATTCTTCGAGGAGTTAGGCAGGGCAGTATCCTGTCACCACTCATATTTCATCTCTACTCGGAGAAAATCTTAAATGAGGCCCTTGAGAATACCGACATAGGAATTTTGCTGAATGGAGAATGAATGAACAACATCCGGTACGCAGATGATACTGTGGTTTTCACTGACAACATGAACAACTTACAAGAACTAATGAACAAAATAAAAGACCTTAGCAGTAACTATGGCTTAGAAATTAACGTTAGTAAAACCAAATTCATGGTAATCAGTAGGGAAACTGGTGGAAGATAAGGCCTAACGATCAACAACACACCAAGAGAGAGAGAGTAACACAGTTCACCTGTCTGGGAACCATAATCAATGATAATTGGGACCACTCAAGGAGATCAGGTGTAGAATAGGGAAAACAAAGGCCGTCTTCAACCAAATGGCTAAACTGTTTAAAAGTCACAACCTCAACATCGACATCAAAATCAGACTCCTACGATGCTATATTTTCTCGATTCTTTTCTATGGGATGGAGTCATGGACATTACCGAGGCACCACAAAGAAGACTCGAAGCCTTCAAAACGTGGCTTTACAGGAGGATGCTGAGAATATCATGGGTGAACAGAGTGACCAACAAAGCAGCGATGGAGAAAATGAAAAAGGACTTTGAAGTAATGAACACCATCAAGAGAAGAAAACTTGAGTACTTTGGACATATTATGAGGAACGAAAAGAAATATCACCTTTTAAAGTCCGTTATCCAAGGGAGAGTTTATGGCAGAAGACCACCAGGAAGAAGCAGATTATCATGGCTTAAAAACTTAAGAACATAAATCCCAAAAACTACTACTGAACTGTTTAGAGCAGCCGTGAACAAAGTCATCATATCCAAGATGATCGGCAATATTCGGAACGAATAGGCTCTTGAAGAAGAAGAAGAAGAAGATTAGCAAACTATTGCGAAAGAAATTCGTCTTTAAATATATTTATTTTTTGCGTAATAAATATACACGAAATATATTTTTTATTAATAATATTGATGGTTATAATTGCGACTTGTTTATGAAAGTGTAAAGGTATCAGACTACAGACTATATATACCCTCTGTGCTGATAATATGACGAAAAAAAACTTCTTTTTACAGGTAAATTCGCATAGGAAAA
>JAEQML010069507.1:0-17431 GCA_016904865.1 Pissodes strobi | reverse complement strand
ATAGCATTCCAGATAGGGCCATTAAAAATATGCCAAATCAATCAATCCCTAAGTTAGTCGAAATTATTCAATCCATTTAAGATTTTGTATAAAAAAAATTAAGTCTAAAATTTTTCTTCTATTTTCTAATTTAGGTAAATGTAATAATTTATTAATGTCATGGTAATCGGGTCGGTCAAGTTTGCCCCCCGTATTAAACAAATTTCAAAAAATGAATGAAGCATAATTTTGCATACATTTTGCACACTGGAAATAAAATTTTGCACACCCACACAAGGAAAACTAGAGCTGTTCTTTATACGGGGGGCAAACTTGACCGCTCCCCCCGTCTCTTAAAAAAATTGAAAAATTTTGGTGCCACTCGATTCGGCAAATTTTGCACAACTATTTTCAAATTTTGCACACTTTTCTGGGGAAAGTTATGAGGTATTAAATATTTGCCTCCCCCCCCCCCCCCCCGTTTGTCAAAAAGTTCAAATCTTTTAATGCTGCTAAGTTCAACTAATTTTCCACAATTTTGCACACCTTTTTCAAATTTTGCACACTTTTCTGGGGAAAGTTTTGAGGTGTTAAACATTTTAATTCCCCCTCCCCTCTCCCCCCAGTTTGTCAAAATGTGAAAAAAAAATTTTTGATGCTGCTAGGTTCTACTAATTTTACACAATTTTGCACACTTTTCCGGGGAGAGTTAAGAGGTGTTAAAGATTAGCATTTTCCCCCCGGTTCACAGAGGTCATTTATGATAAATTAGGCGGTAATAAATACAAATGTAAAAATTTTAGGTTTTACCTGTGTAAATTCCTTTAGTTACGTTATTAAACAAATTTTTTAAAGTTGTTCTATTTCAGACCTTGTCCACATACAGAATGTTTATAAATAATTCAGTATCATAATAATAATAATAATAATAATTATTATTATTGTGTTACTTAAAGATTTGAACTAAATTTAAGGGCGTATTTCTAGACCAAGTAGAAAAGTTTATATAAACATGTGTCATAAAATGTCTGGTTTTCAATTGTAATTTTTTTATCGCGGGTTTTTAATAATATTTCCCGATTCTTTGAAATTTGGCAGTGTTATTTTTGATAATAAAGACCTCTTTTAGCCCCAAGTAAATTTAAAATATCAGATCCAAATGAATGTTTTCCATTTTTTTTTAATAGATTTGATAAACAGGGTGTTTTATTTTTTTCTTTTTACGTTAGTAAATATAAATATTTCAACTTATTATATAATATTTTAATGTATTAAAATGTATCTACAAAACAAAAACGCAACATTAACTAGGTAATATAATATTTAATTTTACCCAGACTAACTAAAAATCATATTCTATGACACAATTATTGTCAATCAGACTCATTTTCATACATTTCATTTGACAAATGATGCTCTTGGAGCAAATTTAAAACATCTTTGTTTATAGGTTGCTTATTAGATCCAGTACCTACACACTTAGATAATGATGATATAAGAGGATCAGACGAAAGCAACAGTCTACAAAATACATCTTTCATAGTTTCCTCCCTTGAAAATTTTCTGGAGTCTGATTCTCGATATTTCCGAGTCTTTGTTTCTCGATTCCAGGGCTTCCTCGGAAAACATGCCTATTGGAAGAGGCACAGCCTTTATAATTTCTGGCCCATGAATGAGTAGCCTGTGAAGACTTGCTGGCATATAGTACCATGAATACAGTTCAATATAGAGTATCGCAGTCCTTTTACAGTACTCTGCAAACGCTTTTTTATTAATTTCGTAGCCAGATGACATTGTACTTAGTATTATAAATAACTGCTTTAGGAAATCTTCGTCGATGCCTACAACAAAATCAATACGTTTGTAGAGATATAAAAGCAGAGAGAGATGAGCTAAAAAATTACCTGTTATTAAAGCAGTCTGGCGATGGTGTTGAAAAAACCTACGAGCAGTATTTCCGTCATTTGTTGTGCCGTATCCTTGTTTAGGGATGTCAACCAACAAACTTAAGTCTTGTTTTAAAGTTTTTATTATATGGTTCTTTCTTTCTTTCTTTCATAATTTGTTTTTCGTTTTCGTCTCGTATCTGCCATTTATTTAAATCAAGCCTGTACGAAATGTGAAGGCAGCATCCAAGCATCTTATCCATGCGTGTAAAGAGGAAATCCCATAATCATATAAACTTTGATTTATTGGCAGTGTCATTAACATTTCATAATTGTTCATAATTTTAGGACTTGCTCCACAGATCCCACAGGTTTGCGTTGAAGAATTGCTAATAACAGAAAACATCTTTCCATCAATCATTGTCATTTTAAATGTATGACTAATTGTTAACTAGTAATCATCAATAACTGTAGGTTTAATTTTGGATATTTGATTTTCAATATTTTTTATTTCGTTTGTACACAATTCAGGTGTTTCCTTTTGAAAAATTAGTTTTAAAGGTCTGCAGAATCTGGTCGAAGATGGCCGTGGATTCTGCCAGAGTATAGTGCCATTGTTGGATATCATCTGTAGAGGAACGACACAAACTGAAAATAAATTTAAATCCCAATTTGACTCATAATGACTAAATTTTTGCTTGTAATGTGGGTGTCCTGCACTGCCATCACAGCCCCATTTGTATCTAATAGCAATTTCATTTTTTGAGACATTTTGAGGCAGGTTATTATATAGATCATGCTGAGATTCTATGATTCTTTTTACTGTGTGGTCAACGAGGGCCTGAAGGTTAACCTCAGCGTATATGTCTGTTATACAAATATCATTCTCACTAGGGTAACATTTCTTTTTAGCCTCTAAAAGTATATTGTAATTAGGATATATTTGGGCATTATGTTCTTTGGCTCCTTGTTGCAATAAAATATAAGCTTTTTTGGTTAGCGAGCAATCAAGAAAAAGGCTAAGTGCTTCATCTGCGGAATACTTCACAGGCAAGGTTTCTTCTTTATTCATTACTTTTTTCATCTTTGTTGCTCTATCAGGTGAATTTTCTGTAAGTTCTTTAATTATGGTTGAAGCATTTCGCTGACCTGAAGCTTCTAAACTTTTACGGGTAGCAAATGTAAGCTGTTCCGCAGAATAGTTGTCCAATAAAGGCAGTTTTACTATGGCTACTCCCGAAGAAGTAGGCTGTATTTTGCGTGATTTGCGTTCCAATGCCTATGGCGTAGATGAGATTTCTGCACAGATGTTAAAAAATTGCAGCCCATTTATTGATCCTTGCATTACAAATATAATTAATTCTTGCATTGAGCAGGGCTATTTTCCTCAAATGTGGCGTGTTGCAGTGGGTAAACCTTTGCCTAAAAAAATCAACCCAGATGAATTCTCTGATTTGCGCGTTATTAGCATTCTTCCAGCTATTTCAAAAATTTTGGAAAAAATTTTATACAAACAAATTTATAATTTTATGACTGTAAATGGGATTTTACCGGAATTTCAAAACGGATTTAGGAAGGGGTACTCCACGGCAACCGCCTTGGCCACAGTGGTCAGTGACATAATCGAAGCATGTGATGTGAGTGAGGTTACGGCGCTTGTTTTGTTAGATTTCTCAAAGGCGTTTGACACTATTGATCATAAATTAATGTTAGCCAAGCTTAAATACTATGGATTTAACGATCTTGCTTTAAATTTATCAAAATCATACTTAAATGGGAGATCTCAGAGCATAAATCTTAACGGAGTAACTTCATCGCAGACGAGCATTCTGTCTGGGGTTCCTCAGGGTAGTGTTCTTGGGCCTTTATTATTTTTAATTTACACGACTAGTATTTTAAAATCTATAGCTTATTGTAGTGCTCAGGCCTACGCTGATGATACACAGCTGTATGCTCACATTAATGTCGATGATGCTCATAATGCTGAATCATTAATTAATAACGAATTAAATAATATTTATGAATTGTCATTGGAACATAATCTTAAATTAAATGCAGACAAGTCTTGTGCGCTGTTTTTTGGTGCAAAGAATAGGGTAACTAGAGTTAAAGAACAGATATCTTTAAAAATCAATACCGTTCCTTTAAATGTGGTAGATTCCACTAGGAACCTTGGTATCATTTTGGACACGGAGCTTAGGTTTCGTGAACATGTTAAAAAATTAAATCAAAGAGCATTCATTAACCTTAAGCTTTTGTATTCAAATAAACACTTCTTAAATAAAACTTTGAAACGTAATTTATGTGAAAGCCTAGTGTTATCACATTTTAACTACTGTGACTTTATTTATGGCCCGTGTCTGGATCTTGAATCCAAAATTCGTATTCAAAAAGTTCAAAATAATTGCTGCAGACTTGTTTGCAATCTCCGAAGATATGATCATGTGTCTCACAAGATAAAAGAATTGGCTTGGTTAAATATGGAGCAGCGCAGAAATCTTCATTTGGTAAATTTTACCCATCAGCTTATAACAAGTAACCACCCTTCCCCCCTCAAAGCAAAGTTTATACTGCGTCATCGCAACCGTTTACGTAATAATCTACGAAATGATAGTGTGTTTTCGATCCCTAGACATCGAACGTCTCTTTTCAAAAGAAGTTATGTTTATAACGCAATCATGTTGTACAATTCGCTGCCAGCTAATTTAAAAGAAAAAACATCTTTTGTCATATTTAAAAGGGAATATAAAATATACCTACTCTCAAGGTAAATGAGAATACGAATACCAGTGTGTTTGGTGAGTTCTTGTCGGGGTTCATGGTATGGTCTCTTATTGTTAAATAGTATGTAAGTGCTTTTTAGTGTTTTCACTCAATTCTTCACCCTTTTATTGTCGTTTATTTACTTTTTTTTTGCTTCTAGTGGTTAAGTTGAATAGCTTGTAGCTAGACTTCGCCACACTGAAGCATAATGCTGTCCAAAAATGTAGTTTTCATTCTTGAATAATAAAAGTCGTTTTTATTTATTTATTTATTTATTAACTTTTGTCTTTTTCGTTGATCGCCGAGATCTTTAAATAATTTTTCTGGTCTACCTCTGCTGAATCCAGGTACAACAACATTTAATTCTTCAGCAAAAATAATGGGTTCATCATCAATATCATTTATTAGCTTAAATTTACATTGTATGTTTGAATATTATTATGAAAACTTGATGCCTATTGCTCACAGAGCTCCTAAAGCTAGGTCTAGAAACTAGTTATCCTATGCTCCTGCTCCGCGACACAACTCCTTACGGAACGGTACATCAAGTAAACACAGGCACTCAATTTCGTTTAGATATTCAAGTTATTTGGGCTCGGCCCTTCAACTGTATTGAATTAATAAGTTACCAATGGATGTTTGTTCGATTTTCTAATTTTAAAGTCGTGTGATGGTGAGAGAAGTTGACAGGGAAACAGCACGTCGAAAAACCCTGCTTAAGAATGACGGCACAACATTTATATGTACACTATATATATATACATGAGTTTAGCTCCGCCCCCTAGATCGAGGCGGTCGCTATTTCAGCGAGCATGCTGCTCGATATTGCAGTTTTGATAAAAGTAACTAAAAGTTATATTTATCAAGTTCTTGTGAGAAAAAATTTAAGGTTACTTGAAAAATAGTCGAGTTACTACGATCGCAGGCTTCCAGGAGAATTGCATATAGTCTTCCATGGCCTGTATAAGCTGAGGTATATTTACAAGAGAGTTGATTTTATGTACAATATTATTGAGTTTAATGAAATCGCCAGATGGGCCTAGTGATTGGGTGCCTGTACTTACATTTTCATTCGTGTTTACATTAGTTAAGTTTACGTTTGAATTATGCACTTTATTGACACTAATTCGCCTAATCGGGGGAAAGTCTCTATTGTAGGATCTACTTGGGTTGTTCTGGGCTGTCTCTTGCCATGCCGGCTTAGCAGGCTGCGGCGCTGGCATATACGTCTTCTTGGATTGATTTCCTTGATTCGTTTAGGCTCTTTGTTGCAATTGTGCTAATTTGAAGCGATACACCGGGCATTGAGGATCAATGGACCGGTGATCTCCCCCACAGTTTACGCACTTGATATCGTCGCAACTGCATTCAATTATTTGATGGGGCCCCGCGCACTTCGAGCACCTCCATTCTCTACGGCAGTATGTCAGGGCATGTCCATGCCCCTGACAACGCTTGCACTGCATTATGCCTTTATCATTACGACGGTATTCCCATGATATACGCACTGACATCAAATATCTGCATTTCTGGTTGAGATGTTTAATAGTAACATTGGATTCCAGCACAACCAGGTACAATGGATTTCTCGTTTTCTTCATAACATATACTTCCTTGATTTTAAGGTCATACTCCTCGATAAGAGCATTTCTTACTTCCTGCGGGAGGATATCGCCGTCTAAGCCTTTTAGGACAAAGGCGTGCGTCTTCTGTAGTTTTTCGGCGTATGAATGATATTGTATATTATCATTGTCGAACATGCGTTTTAAATTTAGCCAATCTTTCGTTGCATTGCAAAAGATGACTATTGAATTGCGAGTGTATTTGAGTTTATATTCAGTGACGTTTGCTGCCCTAAGGTTGGCTACAAATTCATTATGGTTTTTAGGGCCCCCTTTGATTACAATAGGGGGTGGCGGGGTAATTTTAGTGCGGAGTTGTTGCTTGGGTCTCGGAATGACCCGGGTGGATCTCCGTGTTGCAGTTATGGTCTCCTGCTCAGTGGAGATAGATCCGGCATCGTCCTCGCTTTCGCTTAGCGGCTGAAACCTATTTTCCGTATGTATTGGGGTCCTTTGGGTGGTTGGATCACCACCAACGTCCAGGAATACCTTTCTGATATTGCGTTTAAACGGCACCGTTTTATATGGTACCTTGAATTCGGTGTATGTCGAAGGAGGCGGGATGAGATTTGTGGGAGTGGCCACATTATTTCGGGAGGGTGGAGCTATCGGATCTGGCTGGGTCGATGTCGATGCTGCGGCTTGGATGAGGGTCACCTGAAGGTCGGGTTTTTTGGTATTTACGTCGATTTTCTGTTTTTTTGCCTCTGTCGACAAAATATCACTTTTTGCTGTATTTTGAGATGCGGTTGCGGGTTTCTTGTATCGTTGGCCACAATCTACTCGTGATTTGGCCGCTCTGTTCTTCATTGTTGCAGGATGTATATCAGTTAGGTGTTTAATAGCGCGCTCTAGTACTCGCTTTAAAGGTGACATGGTTGTAGCGGGATCAGATATATTGATGCGATTTTTCACATATGCTGCATTCGTGCCTATGCATAGCTAATTTATTTAGGAGGAGGTTTTCCTCTTTTAAATCGTCGCCTGCTGTTTTTAGCTTTAAGGGATGGGTCTTATTGCAGTGATCTCTCGCTGCCTTTGTTATGTCCTCTAGTTCTTTGCGTGATTTTTGTTCGATATTATCGGTTAGTGCCATGTATGCATCAGTGCATACTACACAGCTTGTTATGGCTGTTTTAATGACATGAAACAGCTCGTGCGATTCACGCCTAGCTGCTGATGTTCTCTCACTCGCGTCAGAGTCTGATTGCGTTAATGAGATGTCTCCACCAGTCTCACACATTGCGGTATTAGTCCCGGGATCCGTCCCCGGAAACTTGAAATTTATAAGATCTCTACTCTATTACAGGGATTTGCTAACAAATCCGAGCTAGAGCATGAGAAATAAGCGCACTATGTACTGTAACTCTATTTGGCTACTTGAACCACGAAATTCGGTTGAAAAACGCGGGCGGGCTCGGTTTTCTGGAGACCCCGCAAAATCCAGTCTGCTTCGTTAGACGGTACAAAGCAGAGTCCAAATAATGGGTTCGTTTAGCCATGCACGATGTCTGGCCTCAAAAACTTTTCGAGACCTTTTACAATTCTTCCACATTGCGGCAACAGCGCTGTTAAAATTATTAATTTTTCTCGCTAGCATATCGTACTGATTATCACGTCGATCATTATTTAAGTTGAGCTCTCGTAAAACAAATTTAAAAACTGACGAATTTTTTTCTCCAAGTGAGCGCTGCCCACACCAGACGCCAAACAAGTCGTTTTTAACTATTGACATAGTACCTAAAAAATATTTTTTTAAAGCCCCTGGCACTTCTTGGCACTTAAATGTGTAATTAACGAGAAGGTAATAAACCAATTTAAGTATAAAAAATAGTTTTATGACAAATATTCGTTAATATTACAATATGCCACTTTTAAAAGTTAATATAATTTAAAAGAATATTAAAAATTGATGTTTTTATATTTAATTATATTCTTGACACATGCGCCGATTTTTAACATAACTTAATATCAAATATTAAAGTTCTTACCTACCTTGTTCTCTAAGAGACAAAAATCCAAATTTAAAAGTCTGCAAGTAGAAAACAGCAACGTAACTTAAAAATTATATAACGGATGTCAAAAAATTCAATGATAAGCTGCCATTAATTGTTTATAATAGGTTTGTTCCAGCAGCGATTTCAAACGGTTCCAAACCGTACGGAGTTTGCGCATAGCCATATAAGCGACGCTTATATCGTTATGCGCAAACTCCGGACGGTTTGAAACCGTTTGAAATCGCTGCTAGAACAGACAATGTACATGTCAATGGAACAGACCTAATATTTCAGCTATTTTCATGGCTAACTCGAATAAGAAAAAAATGAGTACGTTCAAAAATATTATTCGCTGGAATGTTTTCTTTAATATGATAGCATGAAATCATTTATTTGAGAACACTTTTTTTTTAATTATTAATTCCTAAAAAAAATAAAATGACCTCTGTGCGGTTTGTCAAAAAGTTGGGTTGTGCAAATATTTAACACCTCATAACGTTCCCCAGAAAAATGTGCAAAATTTTAAAATAGGTGTGCAAAATTAATTGAACCTTGCAGCATCAAAATTTTTAAACTTTTTGACAAACGGAGGGGAAAATGCAAATCCTTAACACCTCATAACTTTCCCCAGAAAAGTGTGCACAATTTTAAAATAGGTGTGCAAAATTGTGCAAAATTAGCTGAACCTACCAGCAACAAAATTTTTAAACTTTCTGACAAACGGCGGGGAAAATGCAAATCTTTGACACCTCAAAACTTTCCCCAGAAAAGGGTGCAAAATTTGAAAATAGGTGTGCAAAATTGTGCAAAATTAGTAGAACCTAGCAGCATCAAAATTTTTTCCACATTTTGACAAACGGGGAAGAAAATTCAAATTTTTAACACCTCATAACTTTCCCCAGAAAAGTGTGCAAAATTTGAAAATAGGTGTGCAAAATGTGCCGAATCGAGTGGCATCAAAATTTTTCAATTTTGTAACAGACGGGGGGGAAACGGTCAAGTTTGCCCCCCGTATAAAAAACAGCTCTAGATTTCCTTGTGTGGGTGTGCAAAATTTTATTTGCGGTGTGTAAAATTGTGCAAAATTATGCTTCATTTATTTTTGAAATTTGTTTAATACAGGGGGCAAACTTGACCGACCCATGGTAATCTATTGATTCAACAGGAATGCTAAGTTTGTAGCCTATAAATCTAAAAAATGTCTTTGGACTTTTTCTAAACTATTAATATGAACATCATAGAAAGGAGGCCAAACAATCGAAGCATATTCCAAAATAGATCTAATAAGAGAACAGTATAAGTTATTAAAACTATAGATGTTAGTAAATTCTGAAACACTGCGCTTAACAAACAAAGCTTTATTTTTCACATATTCAATATGATCTCCAAAAGTTAACAACATGCCCATTATATCTCCAAGGTCCTTTATTTTATGACACTTTCTAATTAATATTATTAAAATTGTAGTCAAATTGAAATGGTCTTGATATTTTATAAAAGCTTAATATTTTACATTTGTCAACATTTAAATCTAAACAATTTTGGGTAGCGTAATGGTAAAATCTATCTAAATATTGTTGTGTTAAGATGCAGTCATTTATAATTGATACTTTTCTAAAAATTTTTAGGTCATCACTTGTTTGTGCCAAGAACATCTTCTTCTTGTAATGCCTATCCGTTCCGGATGTTGGCTATCATATTGGCTATTCGCACTTTATTGACTGCAGCTCGAAATAGCTGAGTTGTTGTTTGGTTGAACCAAGCTCTTAAGTTTTTCAGCCACGATATTCGTCGTCTGCCTGGTCCTCTAGTTCCATACACTTTGCCTTGTAGAATATTTTGCAAAAGTTTGTATCGGCTCTCATTACGCATTACATGTCGTGCGTTAACCGTATTGAGCACTTCTCTTTCCTTGCCCATCCTTCTCAGCACTTCTGCATTGGTAACCCTGTCTGGTCTGTCCAAGGTATTTTTTAAATTCTCCGGTTCAGCCACATTTCAAATGCCCCAAGTTTCTTGGAGGAAGCCTCCGTAAGCGTCCACGATTCGACTCCATAAAATAGTATTGAAAACACGTAACAACGAAGTAAACGTATTTTCGTGGTTAGCTGTATGTTGTGGCTTGTGAAGACTTTTTTCATCTTGAGAAATGCGATTCTTGCTTTTTCAATGCGAGTTCTGATCTCAACAGAGTGGTTCCACTCATCATTAATGTTTGTGCCCAACTATACGTAACTATTAATCCTTTCCAGGGGAGTGCCGTCTGCTAATAAGTTTCCACGGATGTCTTGGTTTTTACTTATTATCATAAACTTCGATTTACTTTTGTGTATTTCCAGCCCATACTATCGGCTGAAAGCTGTGATTCTGTCCAACAGAAGCTGCAACGTAGCAAGGCTGTCTGCGAAAATAACAGTGTCATCTGCATACCTTATGTTGTTTAACCGTTCCCCATTCAGTAGTATTCCAGCCTCAATATCTTGCAGCGCCTCTCTAAAGATATATTCAGAGTATAAATTGAAGATGACTGGGAACAGAATGCATCCTTGTCTTACACCTCTTAGTACTTTCATGTATTCTCGTCACCTGGTTCCAATAGAGATTTCAGATGATCTTGATCTCTTTTCCATCCAGGCCAGTTTTTCAAGACGTCCATCATTTTGGTGTGTCGTACTCGGTCAAACGCTTTTGTGTAATCGATAAAACATGCATACACATCACAGTTGACATCCCTGCATCGCTGAAACAATACTTGCACTGACAAAAGAGCTTCTCTGGTTCCTACGGCGGCGGCGCTTCTGAAGCCGAATTGGGACTGAGATATCTGTTCTTCACAAAGTTTAAATATTCGTTTGTGGATTATTTTCAAAAATATCTTTAACAGAGATGACTCATCAAGCTTATAGTACGAAACTCATTACATTTTCTAGCATTCGGTTTTTTCAGCCATTCTATGCTAACCACTTTAGGTTATCTCCTTCCATTAGTTTTAGTATTTCAGCAGGAATTCCATCAGGACCCGTTGCTTTACGGTCGTTTGCATTCTTCAGCGCCGATGGTACTTCCACCTCTAGGATTAGAGGACCATCAGTGTTCTCTATGGTTGGTGGCTCCGCTCTGATGTCATCAAACTGCTCTTTAATGTACTCTACTCAGGTGTGTTTAATCTGTATCTTATCTAGTATAACTCGTCCTTGATTATCGGTAAATACATTAATTGTTTTTCTGTTAGCTGTGCCTGCCATTTCCTTAACTTTTCTGTGTAGCTTGCAGTCATCAAATTTGGCTTGACATTCCTCAATTTCCATGCATTTTTCTAGTTTCTCCTTTTCTTTGGCTGTTCTTATTCTTTCCCTGATTTCTTTATGTATGATCTTGTATTCACTTGTTTTATTTTTGTGCAATCTTCTTTTTGTCATTAGTTCTAAGATCTCATCCGTCATCCATGATTTTCTCATCTTTCTATTAGGCAGCAAGTATTTTTCTTTGACTCTCTGAATTCTCTCTTGAAGCATTTTCAGATCCTCCTCCATATCTTTGTTGTTATCCTGTCGTTCAATGCCCGCCGTCAGATCTCTTCTTACTATATCTCTTGTGGTCGTATTTATTAGTTTTCTGAAATCATACGTTTCTGTTCGTTTTTTCTCTATCTTTTTCAGCCTTATTTCCATTCTTCCTACCAGCGGGTTGTGATCTGATTGTATATCTGCTCATGGATAAGTTTTTACGTTCTTAATGTTATTTCTAAATCTTTGATTAATAAGGATAAAATCTATTTGGTTTCTAGTTTTTCCATCATTTGATTTCCAGGTATACAATCTTCTGGGGTGATGTTGAAAGAAGGTGTTGGTTACCCTCAGGCTATGTTCGGCTGCAAATATACTAAGGGTATCGCCACGCTCGTTCCTTTCGCCCAATCCAAAGTTTCCAATGTGCTTTCCAGTTTTTCCCTTTCCAAGCTTGACATTAGCAAGCAAGTCGCCCATAATTATGATAAGATCATGCTGTGACATGCCGAAAAATACCTTTTTGTAGGCTTTGTGGGAATGTGATTGAAAACATGTTCGTTTACTTACTTGAGATTCCGAGACTAGGCTCGATTGACTGTGGTTTGAGACAGGGCTCGATTGTAGAACTATCATGGATGAGACCAATTGGGACGCCATTGCTCGGCGTGAGACTCGTGAGAATAACGGCAGTATGTTTGCCAATAAATACCTTATTGTAGGCTTGACATAAAGATCATTATGCTGGGATATCACTATGTCACTTGAGTAAAGAACTAGAGAGATCATGAGGTCTCAAAACGCGAAAACTTGCCGGCATGGCGGCTAGCGCCAGCCGGCTAGAAACGGGGGTGCGCTTTTTGCGACTTACATGGTCGAGGTTCAAGAGACTACTTTCTACTATAACCTATAACGTGGGAACTAGATCAACTTGAAGAAGTTGTTACCGCCCCTTCCGACGGGATGATATACATCCTCCGGAAATAGAAATGGCGAATAATGTAAATACTGAGAAGTTATGTAAACCTTTACGTCAGCGATTGTCTAAATTAACCTTATGAATTTTAACACAAATCCGGTCGAAGTACGTTAACTAGTTTTCATTAAAATCGATTCTTAAAGATCATGAATTTAGAAGCTAACTTGATTACCTCCCTTAAGAGACAGTGATTGGTCGACTCGGTCGCCGGGGTATAGCGGGAAACGCTATGATTGGTCAGATGAGTTTAAGATGCGCGGCCGGCTTCAGATCAGTAAAGGTGGTTACACAGTGGCGTGGAACGTTAAATTGCACAAAAATTAAATCGTTAGATTTGACGAAGTGTTCAAAATGGTTTTTGAACAGCTTCACATACGAATTAAGCAGTGCTCCAATTTAAGGAATCGCGTAGCAACTTCGAAACCTGGAAGAAGCATCACATATTTGGTTTTTGCCTCAAACTTTTACTGAGAAAAGATAATATTTGAAGAAAATTATATTTAATGATGAGAAGGTATTTTAATCGAATAAAACTACAACTAGTGGCCGGTTTCAGTTAATATTTGGCCCTGGATAAATCAGGATGATTCAGGAATTTGCCATATTATCAGCGGATCCTTCGATATGGACAAATGTAATCAAATTGCCTCAAGAGCTTTTCCAAATAATTTTTTGACAAGACAATTATCCAGTTCATACAGGTCAACGGGTAAGTAGCTAGTTTGTAGACAATAACGTGGAATGCTTACCCCGGAGTTCAAAAGACTTGAACCCTGTAGAAAATCTTTGAGGTTAATGGTAAAAAAATGTTCTGATCTGGAAATAGAATAGGGCTGTGGCAAAAAATACAAGAAACAATTAATAATAAAATAAAAGTTTTTAAAATCGTTTAATTAGTGTTTATTTAGTATATATCGTTAAGTTCATAATTTTTACAAATAAATATCAAAAATGATTTAGATCAAAATTTGATCGTCTTAATGTACATCTGCCACTTCCTGCATAACCATAAACCTTGCTATAAGCACAAGCTCAAATGATCATCACTCGTTATCTATTATTTTAAAACTTTCACTATTTTTATATAAGTGTTTCCTAACTAACTGCAAAATACTGGCTAATTATATCACATTAATTTCTTTGATTTGGAAAATAGCAATAATCTGTTTTAGGAACTACGCATATCGTTTAATATTTTTTTCCCGCATAGCCCACTCGCCTAGTCATACTTCCTCCATTTGCAACATCTCTTCCTCATCTTGTTCTACTTTTTCATCAACTTTATGCGTATTGACCACCGGATTTTGCGAATACAAATATACGGCATACATAACAGTGCCGATAGCCAAAATAGTATTCAAATAAATAGGAATGCCAAAAAGAATCAGAGATAAGAGAGCAGTCAGCACTAATTCTAACGCGCTAGCGAAAGTCTTTAAAATAGAATTTAGAGTTTTCAAAAACATGCTCGTAACTATACCTACAACGGCATTATTTAATATCACCAGCAGCACCTTGTAATGCATTACTTTGACTAGATTCTCGTACAAGAAAGCGCTATAAATAGAGCCATTGAACAATAACAAAATAACATTGCAGATAATTGAATCCAGGTACATAAAAACATTTTGTATGAAAATGTTAACATCACTGCCTTGGTTTTTAAGCAGATACTCATTGTAAACCCCGGCAAAGCACGAACAAAAAATCTGTACAAAAATAAAAATTGCGTTTATACTCAGGGCCAACGATTGTGACTTGGAATTTTCTGTATGAGAAGCTTCCACTTCTTGGTTCATGGGAATTTGCTTCAGCATACATCCGAACGTTAGAATAATTAGAGAAAGCCACTGTTTTCTGCTCAGCAGCTTGCCAAATATTACCTGAAAAAAAAAAGACAGTCGTTCTATGGTTTGGACAAAGAGTATATTATAATGTAAAGAGAGGACAGTAAGACAGAGCAATCAAATTAGAGAGGGATAGATGAGAACTCCGACTGAAGGGCTCCTCGTATGTTATCGGATTATATCGGACACAAACGTCAAGCAAGGACGATCAGCCAACACAGTGGGTTAAATATATCTCGTAAAGGTCAAGTTTGGATTTATTAGGGAGACGTTTGGTTTAGTTTTTTAATTCATATTATGTAATTGAAATTAGGTGTGTAAACTTTAATTATGATATGCAACACAATTCGTTTAATAGAATCTTTTAACAATCACTCGGTAATATTTTGCTTACCTACAATACATGCATTTTTCATGACTTCTCAAAAAATCCTCGGATTTTTGATAAAACATTAATTGTTTTAATTTTATTACTAAATATTCAGAAAATTCTACTCTAATAATTAAGCTTCTTACTCACTTTTGCGAATTTCGGTGGAGATATTATTTTATGTTCCGTTTGCGTCCTTTTGGTAATTATCCTAACACTATGAAATACCCACCTGCTTAATGACACCAGAAAAGAAAATTTTCGGTTAGAAATATATTTTTAAAATGCGATTTTCGCAATTTAGTTGCAGAAATGAGATTAATTGAGCCCATTCTAGACTTGAAAATATATTACTAACCTGCTTACATCTTCCGGTACTTGGACCTAACCTATAAAACCTATTCCACCAAAAGCATAAATTCGCAAAAAAGTTAAAACTATTTTAACTATTTAGCAAATATTCGCCGATGAAATTTCGCGTCAATGAGTATGGACCAAAACTTCCATTCGCGCGAAAAATCAACAACTGTCAAAAAAAGGCGAAATTTGCGGAAGTGAATATGAAGCTTTAAAGTGAGATTCGAATAGAATTTACTTTTTCGTTGGTTTATCTACATACTAAGAGTTTATCCCCTCTATATTTTGAATGAAACTTTCCTTTAAAATAATCGAAAAATATTGATTACACCATTTTAATTTAAACTGAAGGAAATTCTTATTTGATTAATTAAAGCTTTTAGACGTCCTGAATAAATTTTAATAAAAATTCGCCGGAAACATCAGAAAACTGAATTTTATCACATTTTTTAATTAAAATAAGTTGAGCACTGAGATTTTAAGAAAATGCAAAAGTTTAAACAAATTCAGAGAATTTGAATGAAAATCACTCGATATAAAATTTTATCCTAGCAGAAAGTATTAGATATGTAAAAAATGTTGTCCTCATTTTAGATATTTCGACCCACAGTGATGAAATCCATTATTCGCCATCTTGTTTCACTTGACATCAACATCGCCCGCCTTGATAAAAAGTTACATCCGGCAACGTCGCGATATCTCCGAGTTAAAGGGACGAGGTCATTGAAACGGCTGACGAAAGATCAAAGGAAATTCGCCGGCTGTCTTCTCTTTACATTATATACTCTTTGGTTTGGATATGGATAATGATAATAAAAGAACATTGCCGCACGTGAAAGAAAACTATAAAGCATAGAACAATTCTTCTATACTGAGATTATCATTGAAATATTCACTTTACATGGGTATATTACTCGTTACAGCTTTTATTGTAAGTGTTGTATTGTTCACTAGCCTGATACATATTTACAGAAATGTAATCATGAAATAAATCTTCTAAAATCCTAAAGGAAGCTTCCGCTTAATTTCCATTGGGAATCAGTGTATTTAGTTCAATCAATTCTCATTCAAAAATACATATCATCTAAAATCCTAGAGAAAATTTCCTCTTAATTTCCATTGGGAACCGTAAGGACATTTTACACGTAGAATTTAGGCTTAGAAGCGCTGATTTAAATAAGTGAAGTAGGTAATTATAATAATTTTTTTTTAGACAAGGACACTATTATTCTGTAAATAGAAATTACATATTTGCCTAACAACGTATGTATTATAACTAATTAAACAATTATGACATCAGTACTACATCAAAGATAAATATAGGATGAAAAAGAAGACTAAAAAACTTACTTGAAATAATATTCCAGTCACCACGACTCTCAATTGCATCAGAAGGTAGTAGGTAGTTGGATCAAACCATGACAAATTGATAAAAGCTAAATTGTTGTAAAGGCAATACAAAAAGGCAGGAACAAAATAGAGGATCAATACTTTTTTGTTTATAGCTACTTCTTTGAAGAGCTGTATAGGTGAATGCCTAAAATGAACAGAAATTTGGGCTAACGTTGAACAATGTTCTTAATTTCATTGCCTATCTAAAACTATTAAAAAGTTGGCGAGAAGAAGAGCGATATTTCATTTATTGGAAGACATATCATTGTGGAGATTGCAATTTGGGGTTCAGAGTGCTGAGCACTGTCCATACACCGTTTTATTTTCTGGATATCTTCGGCATAATCATGGGGAATCCGCGTATTGTAGTGGTTCAAGTTATACTTGTCTAAGACACTTCCAGAAAGTTGAGGTGGTATGTCTCAGTATTTTAAAGTTTTAATCGGTGTTCCGCAGGACTCGGGAATTAATTGTCAAAAAGCACGCCTAAGTTCCGGATCTTTGAATCAGACTCCAGAAGAGCACCATTCAAAAAATATTTTTTCTTAGGTATGCTATCAGAAAGAGATGGAAAAACAATTTTTAATATTAAGGTTAAAGCGAGGTCAAACAATCTATCAAGATCACAGTGCAGGTCAAGAGCATCTGACTCAAATTGAACGCACCTGAATAGTGTTAGATCATCGGCAAATAGTAAACAGTTAGAATGAACGAAATAATTACTAATATCATT
>MU194889.1:0-11509 GCA_016904865.1 Pissodes strobi | reverse complement strand
GATGGAATGATATGACGTAACAGCGCAATAGACTTGAACGGACTTTAAGTTCTAATGGCTATCACAATATAGGTATTTGTTGAAACTTTTTTTTTAATTACCTTTAGAACGCATCCATATCACGTAGTTCTCCATCAGGCTTTGAATGAGGAAGATTTTGATCGCAGGTTGGACTATTGCCATTGGATGTTAGGTATGATACGCGAAAATAGAGAATTTTTATTGCAAATTCTTTGGACCGATGACGCCACTTTTAATAGTGATGGGAGAGTCAATCTGCACAATATGCACTATTGGTCTGCAGAAAATCCGCATTGGATGCGTGAAGTTCAGCACCAAGGACGTTGGAGTTTAAATGTATGGTGTGGCGTACTGGAAGGCAAAATTATTGGGCCATATTTTCTCGAGCAATGGCAATGTCTTTCTAGAATTTTTGGCCAATCAATTACCGTTGTTGTTGGAAGATGTGCCTCTGGAAACGAGGCAAAACTTGTTTTTGCAGTTGGATGGTTGCCCAGCACATTTTGCTATTAATGTGCGAGAGCATATCGATGCAGTATTTCAACAGCGGTGGATTGGAAGAGGAAGTCTGTTTCCATGGCCTCCGCGATCACCAGACTTAACTTGTCTGGATTTTTATTTATGGGGGCGGTTAAAGGACATCGTGTTCCAGACTCAACCGACGACCAGAGAAGATTTGAAAAACCGGATTCGTACTGCAATCCGAACCATACCGAGAGCCGAAATTGAAACTGCAGTTTTGTCTACCCATGAGAGGCTTCAGCAATGCATAAAGCGTGATGGTCAGCATTTCGAGCATTTGCGGGGGCACTAAGAACCTTCCTTTTTTAAATCAGTCCTTTTCAGCGCAACAACTTTTATAAAAGAGAAAATTCGAGATAAATATAGTAAGAAAAAAATGAAGGGATTTTCGTAAGTAATAAATTTTTTTGCCTATATTTTGGGTTAGGAACAAGATATCGAGATACGGTTTTCGCGAGCTTGTTTAGCCATTATTTAGCTACTTTTTCATGGGAAAAAAATCATATCAATGCATTTAGCTTTTTTGAGAGAATTAACCATTTGTGTCGGAATGACGAAAATAGCCCTCTAGCGGCGACATGTGAAACTAACGAAACTTTAAATAATACAACATTTGTAGTCCAAGAATAGCTCCTTTGAACTAACCCAAGTTTGTTAAAATCGGCTAAGCCGTTTCGCAGATACAGGGTGTTATTTAAAAAAAAAACTTTGAATACCATCCACCACTTTATTTTTAGAGATACAGCAAAAAGCATTAAACAAAAAAGTTTAACATTATCCTCAACTTTAAATATGTGGAATTTTATTATTAGGTTAATATAGCGGAATTCACAGAAACATCACTTTTTTAGATTCAAGATTGTAGTTACGCCCCCTTGTGGTCATTTTAGAAAGTTGAAATTATTTTCCAGGTTTTTCTCTTGACCGTTTTAGTAATTACATTTTTTGCCGCAAGTCTCTACGATGGATAGTTTCCCAGATACAGTACCTCGCATTCTTAGTTGGCCACCCTGTACAGGGTTATCCAACGAGGACTAAACAAGGCGATTTTTTTATTTTTCCTGTACTTTTATAAAAAAAACTGAAATAGCCATCTTATGTAATTTTCTCCTGCGAATTCGGATATGTTCAGCAAAAAACAATTGAACATCAAATAAAAGTGCGAGGGGACACTTTGATATTTTTTTAAATGGAACACCCTGTATATTACTACATTTTTGGACTCTCTAGAAAAATCTAAACACATTTTGTATATAATATCCTATACCTATCTTTAGCTGTTATTGACAGTTGAAAGTCGGGCATTTTGACACTTTGACAGGCTCTAAAATCTAAACCGGGGTTTTCATGGTCACATCAAAATTTAAATAACACTTTACATTTTAAGAACGGTTCACATAATTAAAACAATTAACAAATTAACAGACCGACGTGGGAACCACGTTTTGATGGAACGACAAACATGTCTCAGTTGCAACAATGTGAACCTGTCTTAAAATGTAAAATGTTATTTAAATTTTGATGTGACTGTTGTCGTTTTGATGTAGTTTGTGCCTCTTGTGGATATGTTCTTTTGTTCCAACTGACACACTGATGATGGCAATCGCCGAAAGCGCTCTGTTACGCTGATTAAGATGTCCTTTTGGATTAAATTTACGCATGGAATACAAAAGTTTTTCATTTAGTACATTTCGTACATGCACACAGCCTTCACTCTTCATTTATTAAAATTTAATCAGCTTACGAATCTATATAAAATACTGCAAGTTAATACATGCATCTTTAAGAATTGCCTCAGAAGAATAAGCTTCGAAAAATAGCGATCTGATATTTGAACGTGGCTAAAGAGAAACTATTGCAAACTGCAAACCTTTTCTCATTCCTCTAAATTGCTGACATTGGCTAATGCCAGAAATCGTGTGGCCTCAAAGACACGGTGAACTTCAAGTTATTTGATTTCATTTCTTTTTATTTATCTATTTTTTTGGGTTATAATAAGGATATGGTCCTAAAAAAAGTAAGTCCATTCTGCATTATCACTGAGCCGTTCAAATATTTCAAGTATTGCCTGAGTATTATTGTTAAGACATCGCTTTAAACTATTTTTTTAAATCTTCATTGACCTTTGCTGCTCCAAGTACATGATCCAATGCTTAGAACGTAACACAGAGTAATTGTCATAATATCTAATAGATTTTAAGACTGACGCCATGTGGGAATATCGTTTCTGGGAAGATTTACTTGAAATTCAAAGAAAGTCCTACCCATCCATATAATGTATTAGAAAGCCAATGTCATCATTTTAGACAATTCCGCATATTTTTACAGGTATTTTTTTTTTACGAACTTCACTTCAAATGCGTCTTTCTGGTAGCAATTTGTCCTTGCATCAAAAACGCTTACAACAAAGTACTTTATCGTGTTTTTGGAATAATATTTTGGTAGAATTTTCATTTGTATGCGGCCTTCTTGTAGATTCTCATCAGACTTTTCGTTATCATCTATTTTATCATGTTCATTATAAATCAGATCTTCTCCTGCTCGAACAAGATAGAAAAGCTCTGATCTCCATTGCTTGAATCATGTAGGGATGTGTTTATGTCGCTTTCATCCGAATTTGTAAGGAAGTCCAAGTGGTAGCTTTACTACCAGTCTTCTATCGTCTTATCACTTGTATCTTCTTCAGAGTCGTCTGCATAGGCTTTTGACGGGCTGCAAATCAGCTTTTATGAGCTTTTTGCAGTTTTGCGTTGCCCTGCAGCTGTAGCTAAATTCCTTCAGTACGTCTATTAAAACAATTCATAGGCGTGACCAAATACAACTTCTTATTGTACAACTTTGGCAGTCTTTCTTGCGCCTGCTACAGTTTAATGGATAATGCCGCCCAGCTTTTATCTCAATCTGAGATAGGAGCTAGACACTTGTCGACGATTCAAGATTTTGTGTTACTTACTAATTACTACTAATTTTCCAGATTTGTTAACAAGACAAAAATGATTATTTCAAACATCCAAACCTGAAATTAAGTTATGATTTTTTCTTCAAGTTTCAAGTGTAGTTTGTTTATAGGTAAGAGAATATTTATTAAATGTTGTTTTAATCCAGTGGAAGTTTTATATGCTAGAAGTATATTGTACCAATAAATTTTGAAGGGAGAAAAAAAGGCGACACCTAAAAGTTGTAACAAGTGGATTGAATCTGGTGCAATGAAAATGGTATTCACAAGCCTTTAATACTTTTGGGAAAAATGGGACGGACGGATTATCTCTAATTAAAGTATTTTTCTTCTGGTCTTATGACAAAATGGAAAATAGCCAGTCTTCGAAACTCACGCTGTCAAACCATCCTCTCTGATCGATTATACCGTCTTAAAGGTATTCCACAAATTTCCCGCTTTATATACAAGGTATTGTGCTAAAATATGACCCCACTTGCAGATCCAGCGTATATTATGCTTGTACACGTTTTACTAGGGTTTCAAATTAGTTCAGGATATTTACTTCTCTTGCTTAAATATGTTCGGCGTACAGTATTGTATTGTATCCTGGCCATGTGACATTTGGTTGGCAGCTTTCAGATTATAATCGAATGTAATTGTACAAGTGCATTAACATTACCGAAAAATTTTGCAGGACAGCGTGTTGTCTAAAACTGCACGAGTTCATTTTCATATTTTGGAGAAATATGAAAATGACCGAATGTAGTTTTTCTAAGAAAACACGCTCGAATGCAAAATTATCGGAAGTAATTGCACAAGTAAATCAAATTACCGATAAAACTGCATGAGTCTATTTTCATATTTTGGAGAAAGAGCCCGACACCGATGGTGCAGTAGGGTTATTTTTCCAAAATATGAAAATGACCGATGCAGTTTTTCTAAGACAACAGGCTCGAATGCAAAATTATCTGGTTATTTAGGTGCACGAGTGTAATTCGGGGGAATATTTCCCGAATAAGGACATGGTTTTAAAAAATACATTTTTATTCTTTTTTTAATACAAAAACCTGCATGTAACTGTAAACAAAATAAAAAGACGCAAAAATACGATTTTTTTAATCCGGAACGGGACATTTTTAATCAGGGGCATGAGAACAAAAATTAAGGAACTTAATTTGGCAATCCAGTCTGCGGATTATGACATAATAGTTCTTACAGAGACTTGGCTATCGAAAAGTATTGCATCTGTTGAAGTTTTTGGACCCGAATATTATGTGTTTAGATGTGACAGGGATTATCCAGTGTTTGGAGGAAATCGGGGTGGCGGAGTCCTTATAGCATGCAAATCCTGTTTGGGGTCCACTCTTTTCAAATCGTCTTGCTCCCCGGATTATTTTGAGGACCTGTGGGTCGGGCTACATTATGGGAGATTGAAACTTGTTGTGGGGAACTTTTATATTCCACCAGCCTCATGTCTTGAGGCTTATCAGAGAGCAGCAGATCAGATCGAATACATGTCAGCTTGCCCTGGAAACTCGCAGTTTTTAATATTGGGATACTTTAACCTACCCAACGTCACCTGGGAAAGGGATAGTGATCGCGATGAGCTTGTTCCCCTGGGGTTCGCTGGCACCTCTGCACAGATTTTGTTGGCTAGTACATTTTCTCTCGAGTTTAGACAGATCAATGGAACTCATAATGTTCTTGGAAAACAACTAGATCTAGTTTTCTGTGACAATAATATTTCTGCGACTGTGATTGAGGACCCCTTGACAGATACTGACCCTTATCACCCTCCTCTGGAAATTGTTATTACCCAGGAGAGATCTAAACTGGCTGACTGATTGATATTGAAGTCTATCAGTTCGATAAGGCTGACTATGCAGCCATCAATGCCTATTTGCGGAATTATGACTGGTCTTTTCTGTCTCGGTCACCCAAGGTTGGTAGTATGGTTCAGAGCTTTTACGGTGTGCTCTCTGTAGTATTGGACAGATTTGTACCAAAAAAACATATCGCAATGTTCCTTTCCAAAGGGGTATAGCCCTGAACTTAAAAGACTTATTAAGAGGAAAAATAAATGTCACAAAAAGTATAAAGCGACCGGTAGGGCTGAGGACTATAGGGAATACTTTTGGGCCTGTGTCAACTCTCTGCGCAAAGATAGTGGTGTTGCGTCGGCAATGCAGTTTAGAGGACAGGACTTAACTTGTCCAAAAGCCATTGTTGACTCTTTTGCGGAGCACTTTGGTACTTGATACAGTGATAGAGTTGACCCTGGCCATGAGATTTTTGTCAACTCGGGTGCTTCCCTCTCCTTACAAGTTTTTACTGAGGGAGAGATTGTGGAGAGGATCCTAAACCTAGATAGTAATAAGGGACCGGGGCCTGATGGTATTCCTGTAATCTTTTTGAATAATTGCTGTCATACACTGGCTGCTGTTTTGTGCAGAATTTTCCGTAGATCGTTTTCTGATGGCCAATTTCCCGCAATGTGGAAAGAGTCTACAATTTTTCCTATATTTAAGTCGGACAGCAAGAAAGAAATTTCTAATTACCGCGGAATTTCACTCCTCTCAATCATCCCGAAAATATTTGAAGCCATTATATCCGATGAACTGTTTGAGACCTACAGATCGCATATCGTACAGGAGCAGCATGTTTTTTTTAGGAAACGGTCAACAGCGACCAACTTGGCAGTGTTTCAAGACTTTGTAGTCAGGGCATGGAGTCTGGTGATCAGGTGAATGTTATTTACACGGACCTGGCCAAGGCTTTTGACAGCGTGTGTCATGGTCTTCTGATCAGGAAGTTAAGAGCCTTGGGGTGGATTGAATCTTATCTGCGGAATCGTACTCAACGTGTGAAATTGTGTGGCGACGCCTCTGGGCTAATTTGTGTGAGCTCTGGAGTTCCCCAGGGCTCGCATTTAGGTCCAGTGTTATTTCTACTTTTTGTAAACAATGTTATCTCTAGTTTTAGATTACGTATGTGTTCATTGTATGCTGACGATCTTAAAATTTTCTATGTTATCAGGTCTAAGAATGATGCCCTTGTCTTGGAAAGTGAGCTTAGTGCATTGGAAAGTTGGTGCGATAAAAATCTTCTTAGACTTAATGTTTCAAAATGTAGAGTTATGAGTTATTATCGTAAGAAACATCCTTTAATATTTAGTTATTCAATTAATAGTATTGTACTGGAACGGGTGGATACGTACAAGGATTTAGGTTTTGTTTTTGACACCAAACTGACTTTATTAAGCATGTTGAGACTGTAACGGTTAAACCTTATAGACTATTAGGATTTTTGAGGCGAAATTGTGTGCACATCTTCGACGCAAAGGCTATAAACTGCCTTTACACTTCCCTAATAAGAAGTTTTTAGGAGTACAATTGTGTAGTATGGAGTCCTCACTACTCCTGTCACATAGATGCTTAGAAAATGTTCAGCACAAGTTCGTGAAATACTTACTATACAAGCATAGATTTCCAACTTGTTGGATTAGAGACATTAAAGAAGCGGAGAGAAAAAACTCTAGCCATTTTTCTTTTTAAAATCAATAAACTCTGAAATTGATTGCCCTTATTTGTTAAGTGGAATTCATTTATTTGTACCGCCAAGGCCAACTCGTTTCAGACAACTTTTCTTTGAGAAAACCCATAGGACTTATGGACAGCAGAAATTTTTGCCTAGACTTGCGCATAATTTTAACCAAAACTTTGGTCACATTGAACTGTTTGGTATTACCGTGAACGCTTTTAGGAATAGACTATAAATCATAATTTAACCTTATATGTTATGTGATCATTTAAACTTTAATTTAATTTTAATTTCTAGATTTAATTGTAATTGTTTTTAGGTTTTGTCAGTGTTTTATGTTATAAGTTATACTTTGCATGTAATTACCATTTTAATGGTGTTTGTAGAGTTGTGCTGATAAATAAATAACATATTTTGACTTTACTTTGACGTTATTTATAAATTGTCGCTGTCATCCTAAGTTTACAATGGAATTACCCAAGATGCAATTATCGCCGTGCTCTTTTGGTTCCTACAGTGCAATTATCGCTGTAATTTTCCGATCATTGCACGCCTCTAATGAGATTTTTTATACATGAGGGAAATATTCGTTGTATTCAATCTCTCCAGTATAAGAAACAACAAACAGTTACCAAAAGGGAGCATATATTATTAATCCATTAAATGCTGTCAATGACACGGCTGAAAAAGAAGCCAAACTCATTTATGAGTTTAATAGACATATTACCAAAAAGAAAGATGAAAAGCTGTATCTTTTACAGGAAGATTTTGCATTTTCAATAACTTTTACTTTTCCCAGTATCTATTTTCTTCAGATTATGCAAGCCTAAAGAACAAAACATTCTGTTCACATTAAGCAAATCTTGACTGATTTTTCTTTAAACTACATCTGAAATATCCTCCAAGGATATTTTGTTCATAGTTAATGCTCGTGCGGCACGTGTTAATAGAAGTTTATCACTCCCAAAATATGTATGAATTAGTTTTAAATAAAGAAATAAAATTGAGGGGGCTCTGGAGTGAAAAATAAAAACTACATAGATCTATACCTATTTTTTTAGTATTCGTAATGACTAATAATGTATTTATTCCTTCAGTGACCCGCCCTATACGTAATAATGCTCCCCATTTCCACTGTTTTCAAATAATGGAAGAAATGTAGAGGAAAACATGTTCGCCAAAGATCGAACAATCGTCTGAATGGCTACTGGTTAGTGCAAACTTGTTTTTCCACATATGTGTTTAAAAGTATTGAATAACCGAAACGAGTGTCTCAATATGATCGATAGAAAAATTAAACTTTTACCTGCTTCTTCATTTAGCTGGCCAGTAATTCTGTCGATATCTTCAATTACTTTAATACAACCTTCTTCAGCTTTAGTTAGACTATCCAGAAGTTCTTCAGCTCTGTTCTTTAGATCCATGGATTCAACTCGTCGTTCTTCACTGTTTTGGAGGGAGTAGTTCGATTTTCGATTAAGGTTTTTGGAATCTTGTTCCAGACTTTCCAATCTGCAAAAAATCATACATATAATCATTTATATTTAATGTGAATTGTTACAAAAAGCACGTTTCATTTTTCTTTGTCATACTTTTCATATTATGTAACATTCATTTTGCACAAGCCGAAATAGTCCAAATACATATTATATATAACCTTTAAATTTACAGCCAATAAATGTTTTATGTGATGCTAAAAACTATGCAATCTGGCTTTCAGATATACGGAAAAAGCAGCCCAGTAATTATCTGAGAGTTGGGAAAACGTTATCGTGAAAGACGAATTTGTTATGGCTATAGGACATTCGAAAGAATTATTGGTATTAACAAGATCTTCTTCTTCTTAGGCTGCCTATCCACTACTGGATGTTAGCCACTACATGCGCGAATCTCTCTCGATCGGTTGCAGTGTGAACGAGCTCCCCGACAGTTCGGATTCCCGTCGACTCTCCAATATTCCTCAACCAGGACAATTGCTTCCTTCCTACTCCACGCCTACCCTCCTCTAGGAGGAGGAATTTAGGCAAATTTTCACAAAAAAGAATTGATTCAATAACTTTGCCAGTTATTAAGACACCACAACAAAGAAGAGTTTCTATATTCCTATCTTAATATGATTTCTATCCACACCTTATTAATGTTTCAGTTTCAAATACTAATATACAATGTGTTTCTTATTTTATTTGCGATTGACTTTACTTACTCTTGTATGGGGCCGGTAAGGCTGATTTGTCTAGGATCGACTTCATCAAATTTGGGCTTTAATTTATCCAACTGTTCTCTCATGTTATCCAACTTTCTTCGTGTAAAATAGCCAGACTGAGTTGACTAAAATAAAAAAATAAGTTTTACACATAAACAAATCTCAACCCAACCCCCAAGATTGAAACCATCGAGATTGTTTTGAGCTGAATCGATTTTTATTTTCCTGTCTTGAATTGTTTTCTAAATACATATAGTTTTTAGCAGGGATATGGGATATACCATTAAAAATAATCGTATATGAAATAAGAAAGATGTTAGTCACATATTTTTTTAAAACCGTATATGAAATAAGAAAGATATGTCAGTTATATATTTTTTAAATGGAACCCTATATAGGAGCCCACACATCAAAACGGCGGCATTCTCGAGCGTGGTGGAAACCTATTGGACTTTAAAGCAGATTATAATAAGGAGAAAAAAAGTCATATAATGTATGCATTTTTAGCGGTGGAGAGTAGAGCCCTGCAAACTTTGTAATGGAATATAAGTTATTAAATATAAGTTTATTCCGCTCCACTAAATTCTGTTTAATTTATCAATGATTTTCGATGTTTGGTATTTTAATCGCCAGTGACATCTATCCGTGAATGGGTATATTTCGCACAACTAATTATTTAAGATAAACAGGTACGCTGGTTTATACCCACAATTGCCGATTCGTGTCGCTGTATATTTCTATATTGAGTAAGTGACATCTATTCGGAAACGGGCTTATCTCATGTAGTGGGTAATTGGAAAGCGTAGTTCGCTATTTAATACCTACCATTTAAACATTTAATTTAATACGGATTACTATATTTAGTATATGTTGAGTATTTCCTTAGTTTGTCGCAGCGTATCCTATAGCGGTAGTCACATGATTTAAACTATCCAATGAGAACATCGAAAATCAGGATTTGTTGAACATCTTAATTTTGGAAGAGAGGTCGTTTATCTTTGTGGTAACGTTTGACTAGGTAAGTGCTAATTTTCTGATCTTGAAATATTTTATTCATCTTGCATATATTTCACTAATCTTTTCATTTTTCAAAGACATAATTAATAATTGTTTCTGATTCGCTTAATCACATTTTTCTAAAGCAAGAATTTAGCATTTTTATATTACACTTTCGATTAACTTACAACTTCAATCATCTTAAATTTTTGTAGTGACCATTGGGGTAAAATTCCGATTTGTTGGTGAATAATTCCGTCTCTCATGGGTCAAATTCATGTAATTTGATAGAGGTTGAATCCAAGTTTACAGGAACGTAATTATTTCATCGTTTAGCGGTCACACACATTGTTTTACGTATTTCCATTTAAATTGAACAGTCTTGTTTGGGAAATTCTTGGATTCTATATATTCCTGTAAAGGTAGTAAATTGAATTTTTAGTAGAATTCCTTCGAATTTTCCCTCATAATATTGCTGGTTTAATATGTTTTCTTTTCAGGCTTATTTCATTAATATTTCAGTTTATTTGTAACATCAAGCATATAATTATTAGCACTTGCCCTGTCACGTTTAAACACTGATGTACCGATATTGATTTTTCATTTATGAGGGGTTAAACTCACATGTGTAAATTTACCTGGTTTTTAATATTTTATCTTAATTCATATCTCAATGCAAGATAGGGATTACCTTGTTTTTATCTTTAATTAATTGAGATGTAATTACGTTCAATTATCGTTTATATGCCAAGGGCATATGGCCGTTGGCACATAAACGATGGATGTGCATATGTATGATGTATATAAAGTAATAGAAATTACTTATTTGGAGTTATAAGACTCGTTTATAGAGAGGTTGTACCTCTATTTTTCTATTTATCATTAAAATCAAGTTATCTTTTATTTAAATTTGCCGAGAGCCACTGCTTGGAACAAGTTTCAAAATTTTCTTTTGGTTTTTTAATTTCAGTCATAATTTCTTTTGAATTTCATGTCTTAAAGTAAAGAAAAAGAATATCTTGAGTAATAGTAGTTATTTATAATTTTTGCTTAACTGCAGTTATTTATAATTTTTGCTCAACTTAAATTCGTAATTTAAGTTTTCGATTATACCTGCTGTAACCAGTACATTTTCAAATTGTTGATTACTTCCTCCTGTGTAATCGTCCAACTGAGATCCACAGGATATTTCCCTGAATAATTTTCTATTAGCGATATACATTGGTCTAACTAGATTATTATTGTAAATATGTTCTATATTGTTGTGGAGGATTCATTCTTACCCTGGA
>JAEQML010069504.1:0-17433 GCA_016904865.1 Pissodes strobi | reverse complement strand
ATATAGATCCATCATTGCAATCCATTTAGCATTTTCTTGTAAAATTTTAATTTTCAGTTACTGAGGAGTCCAACATTTTTAAATTCAGAATATTTATCCAACATTGTAATGGAGTTTCGAGTGGTTCTAAGTGGATACACAGCATTTAACTAGATGAATTATTCAAGCGTTCATTAAAAATGGGCGGAAAGATTTTTTAAAATAATCAAATGCTGAAAAAGAGAATTAACTCTTCTTAAAGTGTCTGGTTTACATTCGTAACGGTTTAATAATTATTCAAATAACTGTTAATTGGAGGGTGGAATTTTAAAGTAAAAGATTTAAATATTTTACAAAAGTGGCTGAATCAATATTCGCTATAAAAGGAAATACAACTAGATTAGTTTAAATCATTAAAAGAGTATTTCTTTGGATTAATCTGACCTTTGCGATAACTTGGTTTGACCCCATCGTGCTGATGTACTGAAAATATCCTTCTGAAATCTAGAATGATCGCGAAAGCAAAAAACCGTTAGGTTCACATAGCTAATAACCAGGGAAAAATCTAAATTTTGGTTTCGAATTTTTACTCAAGCTTTGGCTGGAAGTTTAAAAAGCAAAGTTCTGCAAATATTAAAGCTCTTTGAAGCAAACTTATCCTTCAAATTAATATGAGAGCAACTTAATCTATAAACCCTAGTTACAATAATTACTTAATCATCAGATTAACTTTAACAAGAAAGCAGTTATTAATTTTACAAAAATAAAAATTCATTATTGCATTAGAATGTTCACATACAATGGAATAAATAAAAAAAAGTTAGGCTTAACTGTGTATCGGCTCTCAAACCAGCACGGATGCTACCACATGCCCAGGTCTTACCATCTATACAGCGTAGACTAGGGTGGACGTATAATTGGATCTATATCAATAGTATCCATTGAATATTTCTCGCACAAGCGTTTAGTTTAGTATGGTGCGAAAATGATGAGTATCACAAGCACCCAAGCTAGCAATAAGCTACTATGGAGAAAGGAAGGAAGGAAGAAAGAACCATAAAAATATAAAAAATCTAAAACACTAGACAAAATTCATTGGCCACAGGTAAGAAGCACACGGTATGTAATTAAGCGAAAGGAAAGTTCACTGACATGAGCCCTAGTCAGCGAGATAAATACTCTATTAAACAACTAACCCCTCACTTTAATCTTAGAATAATATCAAAAGCCCACTGGGAGATTTCAATGCCCATAACATCAACTGGCTCAAACATCACAACAAGACCGACAACGAAGGTAGAGAAGCTGAAGCATTTGCCATCAGCTGCGGACTTACTCAACTTGTAGACGAACCAACTCGCATCTCAGAGAGGGGTGAATTTGCCACCCTCCTAGATCTTTTTCTAACCACAAATCCTGACCAGTACACAGTTCCAGTTGGTCCGCCATTAAGTACTTTCGACCACAAACTTATTACAACGGTTTGTGAACTGCCACTTTCATCGTTGCCACGTAAAATCTGTCATTAGGATTGTGCAAACTGGGAGAATCTAAGAGAGTTCTACCTAGATTTTCCTTGGTTCGACGTCTGTTTTGGCACTGACGACCCGTCGTCGATCTGTTGCGAAGATATTACGCAAGTAATCGCCTCAGGAGTGGAACGATACATTCCAAATTCCATCAAGTTACTGTTAAAAGGAAAGCCCTGGTTCGACAGAAGATACGAAAGAGCCGTAAGTAGGAAACAACAAGCCTACATGTACTGGCAGCAAAATCAGATCGCTGCTGAAAGCTGCAGTTATTTTACCGAACCAAGAAACGAATGCAAACGTGTGATTGACTAAACTAAGGAGAAGCACAATCAAAGATGCAGGAATAAAATTTGCAATGCCCCAGTGGCTCCAGGAATTTCTGGTCGGTAGCAAAAGCAGTAAGTAAAAACTTTACAAAAACGTCTCTTCCACTTTTGACGGACGAACGCGGCGTCACGGTAACTATAGCTAACCCCACCATATCCAAGATCAAAACTACCATGACAGAGGTTAAGTTTCTACACCATGACGTTCGTAAAATCCACCAAAGGGCTAGGTACCCAAAAGGCCGCAAAAGGCATCAGGGTCGGATGGAATACCTGCCATCGTGTTAAAGAACTACGCCAACGAGCTAACACCCATTTTTTCCAGACTTTTTTCTTTGCCTTCCCGAAAAAGGATTTATCCATCTTCATGGAAAGTCGCTCGAGTACAACCTGTTCAAAAAAGAGCACGAGAACCACGCACTCAAACTATCGCCCAATTGCCTTTCTTCCCATAATCTCCAAAGTCATGAAACGGGTAGCCAATCAGCAACTGCTCAACTACATCGAGACTAACAGAATAACTAGCGATAACCAATACGGCTTCCGCAAACAGAGATCGATAGGAGATATATTGGCCTATGTCACTCATATATGGAGTAGGGCAATTGAGAACTACGGAGAATCTCGAGCGATTGCGTTGGATATTTCAAAGGCATTTGACAGAGCTTGGCATGACGGATTGCTCAATAAAATGCCGTCCTTCGGACTGCCAGCGTCTCTCTGCAGCTAGCTTGCCAGTTTCTTTAAGAACTGATCTCTGCACGTTGCAGTTGATAGACACATCATAGACACATTCACCGTTAACGCGGGCGTGCCTCAGGGCGTAATAATTTCACCAACTCTGTTTCTCATCTATATTAATGACCTATTGACCGGAACGAATAATAATCATTTTTACAGTTGTGCTGATGACAGTACCCTTGTCTCCCACTTTAGATCAGAAAGAACTTTACCAGCGACTGAGACCTATCACCGCAGGCAGGAGCAGATTACAGCAATTAATCAAGACCTGGAGAAAGTTCAAACTTGGGGCGACAGAAATTTGATCCAGTTCAATGCAGCAATGAATCAAGCAGCCACGTTTACCAAGAGGGCCAATACGGCAGGCCCTGACATAATTATGACAGGATCGACCATTTCTTCACCCTCGTCAATCGGACTGCTGGGTGTCTCGATCAACAGCAATATGTCCCGGAACGTTACTAACATCGCAAAATCAGCCTCCCAGAAGCTTGATGCGCTATTTTGCAACAAAAAACTATATACACCGCAGCAGTTGCTCTTGCTCTATAAAGCGCAAATAAGACCGTGCTTAGATTATTGCTCACACATCTATGGTGCCGCATCAAAGCACACCCTAAAGCTGCTGGATTCCATTCAGAAGAGAGCTGTGCGTCTCGTCGGTAACCCGGAGTTTACCCGGAATCTGGATAGTCTGGAACACCGCAGACATGTGGCCGACATGTCCCTGTTTTACATATACTTTCACGGCAGATGTTCCCAGGATTTGGCCCGCCTCATCCCGCTCCTGGCAACGCCTGTCAGACAGTCACGACAGACGGGAAGAGCTCACCAGTTCGTCGTACAACTGGAAACATCTAGAATATCGCTTTACAAGAACTCCTTTGTCTGGAGCACTGATTCTGTCTCACACAACAGCATTGATCAAATATAACATCTGACCAACCGCGGTTTTATGAATCTGCGGTTAAGATTCAAATTCTTTCTCAACCTTACTCATTATATTCATTAGTTGTTGCAGACCATCCAGATTATCGCACATATATTATCTGCATACCTTATTGTATTTAAGAGATCCTTCATATTAAGACTTAGAGATACATCTATAAAGTTCTCTTAAAAATTGTCTATGAAAACAAAGAGGAGAGTAGATTTCAATATTGATATTATTTGATTCATATTCTCTATACAGGATTCACATATTTCACCATACAAAACAAATTGTCCATTAATCGAATATATTCGTCGTCCAACTGCAGTTATGAAAGCATTGCTATCATTTTGGATGTCTTAATCTGTTGAATACTTTCTCGTAATCGATAAAGCCTAAGACTGCTTATTTAAAAAGACAAAGTCTGTCATTCATAATTTTCTAGAAAACTGCATCGTAAACCACAGACTGTGACGTGCGTATTTATCAATGAAACTGTGGTACAGAAAGTGGCTGGTGGGTAAACAAACATAGGCGTAGCATTTTTATTTTTCCTAATATTTTTTCTTTCACCAAAATTCAAATCTGAATCGATTACGCAAAAACTAAAAATGGGAATTTATTGTGGGTTGTTTATAGAGTTCGATTCTTAATTAAATCTGGATATTGAAATATTGGGAAGGACCCCGCACACATCATATGGGTTTTTGGCTCGCGGTCAAATTTGATAAAATTTTAGTATGTTGTAGATTTTAACCTCTGGATAAAAAGTTATAATTGGCCCAACTTAATCCTATGACTAGTTTTAGAGATACAGGGTGTTAAAAAAATATCTCGTCTGAACTAGTAAAATTTCATTTATATTCAAAAATTCACTTCTAATTAAATATAATGCCATTTAGACAAGATAAATGAAAAACAAAAGCGTGTGTTTATGCTTAAAAACTACTAACATTATACAGGGGGGTAAAATAATTACGGGACATAAAAATGTACAGGGTGTTAATTAAGTATGTAGCCAAACTTCAGGGTGTTATTCCTTACTTAATTTTAAAACAAAAAGTTTATATAAACATATTATGTCCTAAACGGCTTCGTTTTGATTATACAGGTTGTTGAAATATTTTGAAAAAATTCGTTTCTCGTAAATAACTATAAGACGCAAACTGGTACGACAGTGAAACTCGGTGAACATATTATTTGATGTATAAAGAGCGGTATTTTAAGTAAAAATTGTTTGCATCTTTTTGTCAGTGCACAGTGGTTATGCCCTGGTTTAATATAAGAATATATTATGCGCCACAGTTTGTTTTTCAATTTGATATTATTTTATAATTTAGCAATTCAAACTACATAAAGGTCATCATCTAAGGTTTTTCGATCAGATCAACGGTTTTCGATAAAAAAGAAGAAATAGAAACATGTATTTTGTATTTTATAACCTATGTGCAGAGACCTTTTTATACTGTTTTTGATGTATCTTTTTAGTTAGTAACTATGACACGTTCTACGTTTGTTGTTAGAACTTGTATGAAAACCAATAAACGAATAAATGACTACCAATCTTGTTATCTATAAAAAACTTATTCAAAAACTTAATTCGAGCAACAAAATTATTTATATCCAGGTGTTATAAAAACATTTTAACTCACTAACCACTATCTAGGCAGCCTAATTAATGATTTCTGGAAGATCGTTTCTGTTAGGAGCTCTAGTATCTTCTACGTGACCTAAAATATTAGACATAGGAAATTGAACGTTTGGTTGGTGGCGGGCATAACCTAAAAGCCATACTATGCTAGCAACATGGCAACAGATTCCAACAGTTCTCGCACCCGAACGACAAGTACAGTAATATTCCAAAATAGGTTGTCTCTCAGCAACATTAAAACTTATAAATAATTGGTACTTTACAGTATTACTATGACGCGATTTAACTCGAATTCGTATAAGTTGTAAATCATTAAATCTAGAATCATATTTAAAAAAAAATATTACCCTCTATAGTGTTGTCTTGAATATAAGAAGGTGAAGAAAGTCTTAATTGAAATACACCAAAAGTTAAGTTCTTTAAGTAATCAATGTTTAAAATTGGAAAATGTGTAATCTGATTTTCGTCAAGAGGTTCCCAAACTCCATGTCTTCTTAATAACCCATCAGCTTCGACTCTCTGTTGAATTACATTTGCTTGTCGAGATTTTAAAAGCATTTCTCGAGCCAAATCCTCTGTTGCATCTTTCATATTAATCGTTCAATGATATTTATTTATTATTGCACAAGCAATACTTAAAAAGTCTTTAAGATGCGGAATGTTTACATTTGGTATCTGGTCTCGAAAAATTTTAAAAATCATTTTAATGTGCCTATTTCCAGACTCAACTATCCAGCGACATTTTGTAATCAACCTTGATGAATTAGCTTCAGCAGTTGTTAGTTGACTTTTTCGTTCAATATGAGCCGGCATTTCTACTTGAATACCAATACCTGTCAAAAATTCTTGAGAGTCCCTATAGCCTCGGTCTAAGACAAATATATCTCCTTCCTGAAAATAATACCTTAAAAGCTCATGATCGTTGTTGTATTCATGTAGCAGCATACTGGCGTCATTATTGGCTGCGTCCGAGAAGTAAGGTCCATGTATACTTAAAATATACCCATCGGGAGCAACGATCAAGGCTGGTTTTAACAAATGATATGATTTGTGAACACAAAAAGACTTTCCCAAAACTTTAAAATTACTGCTTTTTTGATTTTTCATATAAGTACCGTCTATAAATGCAATAGATCTAGGTGTATTAGGTTGAGGATTATAAAGTTCATTCGAAAAAATAGTTACATGTTCCCTGATAAACTGCTCTCTGGTAATGTGATTATAGCCCAGATTAAATGGAACAAAATTTTCCATTAAAGACCTCGTCACTTTTGATATTACGAGTCTTGTGGACTGGCGACGAGGATATGAAAATATAGCTGTCAGAAAATCATCGGAAAGTCCTTGTCTAAGTTTACACAGAAAACACATAAGATCTTTTTTTTTTGAAATTGTCCTTCTCCGGTCATACATTTCTACACTATCACATCTCCAAAAATGTCTCTGAACTGTTCTTTTGACATCGACGTTAACGCTTTGAATTCATTTTCACTATAATTGTCTTCGTTTTCAAACTTAGAAACAGTTTTAACATTGCCTCGTAGACACGTAAGAAAAGCTGTTAATTCTATACCTTTTAATTTAACGGGCCTTGAAATGAATTTAAGTCCAATTTGAACGAGACCTAGAATCAAACCATTATCACCTAAGTGATAAGGACATATCCTTGTTCCTTCAGGAATAAAAATATACCGTTTGATATAAATATCTACTCTTGATTTAAGTGAGATTCTATGAAAAGTTTCCTGATTACATACAAAACAAGAACGAGTACTATGCTTAAAAATCACTTTTAAAACTGTGGGATCGTGTCTTCATATGCTCCAATTTCCTCTAGTACACTATTACTACAGTTAAAACATATTCGAGTGTTTTGGTCAATATTTAGTTCATGAAGTCCTAATTCTTATCTTCTTCGGTTGGCAATATTTACACACTGTTCATTACCCACTAAAATTCTCATTTGCCGAGGAATTCCCTCAAGCTCACAAATATAACACAAATAGCGCACACGAAATGCCATTTTGATACATTTACAACAAAACTATAAAAAGTAAAACTGACGTTTAAGTAGCTATGGCTGCAATATGAAATAATATTTTTTTTCCATGACTAACCCCGAAAAAAAGAGCAAGCAAGAAAATAAGCGTGGCGTAGATAGATTTTAATTAAATAAGACAATCAGCATTTTTGAGTATGTATTTTGATTTTGATTAAGATGCAATATACGTACAGGGTGAGTCAACGATAGAGTAAAGGTCATTATCTCTTTTATTTTGGGAATTACGAAAAATTATATTGGAGTATACAAGGTGGCTCAAAAAAGTGTATCGGATCAAAATGGTGTTTTTTTAATAGAACACCCTATATATTATTCTTTTTTTTAGATCCACGAGGGATTTTAAGCATTTTTTGTAAGGAACACTACTACTTTCAACTGTTTTCGTGTTATCGACTTTTGAAAAGAGGCCATTTTCCTATTTTTTTCTACTTTGACAGGTCATAAAATCTAAACGGTACAAAATAGAGCAAAATGAATTGCACATTCCTATCTTAGTTTTTAGTAAGCTATCAAATGATGCTATGTCAATATTTGACCAAAATTCAAATAACCAAAAAAAAATTTTATGCCATATTATGTATAACTGTCTAACTAGCATAATATATATTTTAATACCTTGTAATTATTTTACCCCCCTGTATAATGTTAGCAGTTTTTAAGCATAAACACACGCTTTTGTTTTTCATTTCTCTTGTCTAAATAGCATTATATTTAATTAAAAGTGAATTTTTTAATATAAATGGAATTTTACTAGTTCAGACGAGATATTTCTTTAACACCCTGTATCTCTAATACTAGTCATAGGATTAAGTTGGGCCAATGATAAATTTTTAACCAGAGGTTAAAATCTACAACATACTAAAATTTTATCAAATTTGACCGCGAGCCAAAATCCCATATGATGTGTGCGGGGTCCTTTGAGACCGACAATTTTCAAGTTTGGAAACGAATTTTTTAGCACATAATATAAATTTGATTGTCTTGAGTAGGAATGCTATTTAAATGTATTGAAAAGTCTTTATTAATATTTTAGACGGATATTAAATTATAAAAGATTAAAAGTCAATAAAGTTTTATCACCATGCCTCCAATTTTTTTGTTCAGACTGATTGGGTATCAAAACTGGTATAAAAAAAAGGCATCGACAATTTCGAACACCAAAACTCTGGCACGCGCAGCCACAGAATTGATTATAACGTATCGAAACCGTTGTTTGAATGACTAACCAAAAGTAACAAAAAGCACCAAAACGGGCTAAAACGTATAGGAACAGATTAAAAATATGGAAGTAAGTTAAAACTAACCCAAATAAACCGAATTTTGGCGACTAACCAACTCCAACCAAAAACATTAAAATTGCTTATAACGTACCGGCACCGGATCAAATGACTAAACCAACTGAAAGGACGCCGCACATTTCTTATGGAAAATGGCTTTCGGCGAAATTTTCTGAAAATTTGATATGATGCAGTTCTCGATGTCCTGATTAAAAGTTCTCATGGGCACAACTCAATCCTATGACCAGTTTTCAAGTTATAAGTCTTCAAAGTTGGCTTTTCTGGACCTTTAAGATTGATATAATTTTTAACATAATTGTTTATATTTCCTTTATTAGTAAATATAAATAAAACAAATATATTCTGGGTTTTAGGCCTTACGGTGTCTTCTTAAAACGTAACACAAAAGTTTGTACAGGGTCTTACCTAAAATAGTGGCGACATAGAAATATCAATTTAGAGAAAATCGCTAATAACCAAATTCAATCAATCATGCAGAATAAAAAAAACCAACGGCTAGATTTTGTTTAATTTTTAATATGCTATCACCGAAAGCAAACTAAACAATTCCTACTATAGTTTTAGATCGAAAATGTTATACCGGGAGTTCATTTTATGTCGGTTGTCTTCGCGTTGGAATATTTGACTTTCGAACTAGGTGTACTTACTACTCGATAGGTACCATTCGAGAGAAAATATTCTCAAACTAATTAATAGTAAGTAATATTTTGGTAACCACATAATTTAATTTTTAAATCTCCCGCAAGAGGGCGATTTCATAGTCTTTATGGGGACTAACGGTACATATTATAATATTTGTAATATAAAATTATAGAAATATTACAGGTATATTTTATTTTTTACACTGTAGATTATTTTTAGTTTAAGGTAGGAATAAAATTACCATGTCATGTGCCTAAAATTAGGCACATGGAGATTTTGGAAAGTTATCCGATTTTATTCATATGTTTTTGACTTGATATAAAATGTGAGGTAAAATTAAGAAAATACTATGTGGTGCCATACTGCTAGGGGAGTTGTGTCCGACCAAAACGTTTCATTGACTTATCTCTGGGATGCGCTACTGCTTAATCAGTGATATATTTTACTACAATGGTACTGTCATGCATTAACGTGTTAACCATAATAATTGATTTTATGAACATGTGTACATGACATAAAAATAAGCCGGCATAAAATAATCGGTTTTACACATAGCATAGGAAAAATGCCAGCAGACTTAAAAAACTAATAAAATTAACAATAATTTTCTTCATTGCATAAGCAATCGATGTTACTATGTATAAAGTAAAGAGTAGGAAAAAATTAATTGCTGGTTGTAGAGTAGACAAGACAACACAAAAAATACAATCTACCGATTTCCGGCATCTAACACTATATCTAGGAATGCAGTATATGGATGGCGAATTTGTTCTTGGTGCCTTGAGTATCCCATATACCAAATAAAACTGGCTACATGAGCACAGCAACCCAGAGTTCTGGCACCAGATCGGCAGGTGCAATAATAGCTTATAATAGGATCGTGATCTTCGTTATTAAATGCTATCTATAACTGGTAGCGGGTTGAATTTCTATGTCGAGAATAAATTCGTAAATGAACCAGTTGTGGATCGTCAATTAATATATTAATTTGAAAGTCATTGTGTTCTCTTCTCTTTGCACTGTGTCTTGAATATATGAAGGCGCCAGATTTATTTGATATGTACCAATTGTTAGATTTTGTAAATACTCTATAGTAAGACGTGGAAAATTGGGAAGTTCTTCAATATTGATAGGGTTCCATGCAGCATGCCTGCGTTGCCAATGCTCTCGTTCAATGCGAATTTGCAAATTATTAACTTGTTGTGACCTTTGCAACATAATATTTGCAAACTCAGCATTAGCATCAGGCATACTAATGAGCCCATGATATTTATTTTTAATGGCTCCTGCAATTTTTAAAAAGTGTTTAAAATTAACAGCATGGTGAAATGAGAGAGTTTTGGAAAAAAATTGGAAAATTGTTTTTAAATGACCATTTCGAGCCTCAACTATCCATCTTGTTTTTGTAACTAGGCGTGACTCATTTGCCTCTTCAGTGGTAAGTTGTTGTTGTCCCCTTGGTAACAAAGGTGACATTCTTTGGTCTATTCCTAGTTTATTTAAAAGTGGAATAACATCCCTATAGCCCCTATCTACAACAAATATATCACCATTGTGAAACCAAGCTTTAAACCAACTATATCTCTTTCGAACTCTCTACTTAAAATAGCAGCATCATTATTTTGACTGTCAGAAAAATATGGTCCCTAGATATCTAAAATATAACCATCTGGTGCAACGATTAAACTGGGCTTCAACACATGTTTGCCTTTGTGAATACAATAAGACTGGCGAAGTAATATATGTTAATATATTCTTGTCTACCGATATACCTATCCTATATTTTGTGGTACAAAATTTTCAGAAAGACTTTGTCGCACTGTTGAAAAAGACATACTTGCATGTTGCCTACTTTTGTATTTAAACAAAACACACAAACACTCGTCCGATAATCCATGTCGAAGTTTACGTAAAAAGGATAGTAAGTTCTTTTTGCTTATTGACCTAAAAAAATACATAACATTGGAAGAGAATCATTTTTACATAGATAACGATTAGGTAAGTTACAAAATAAGTAATAAAGGAAACGTGATGTGTTCAATTTTTTAATGAATATTTTAAGATATAGCAAGCTAGCTCAAAACCTTAAATACCGATGCGTACTTAAAAAAAATAACTTTAAAATCTACCTACAGGAGAACTTCTTTTATTTTTTTTATGTCATACTGGTTTATAATTGTGTTTTATTTCTTAATCATACATAATAGAGCGAGTACTTTAAGCTCTTATTATCTTTGGTACCACGCGGAAATTAAGGCAACATTCTCTCTCTTAAAAAAAAAAAGACGCGATTTTTTAGCCACTGAATAAACTTAGATATAACTTACCTTTCTGTTAGATTTACAGTAGGCGAAGGACGACAAAATGTATAAAAATCATTAAAATGTTCTATATTTAAACCAGAAACACTCCTGAATTCTTCTTCGTTAAGGTCTTTCTCACAGCATTGCCATCTGTTAGCGCTTTTTGCAATTGATTGAATTTCTTGTAAAAAAATTACCAGTTCTGGCCCCGGAACTAAATATGCTTGATTAATAAATTGCAGGGCAGGAAGCAGAAAAGGCAAGAGTAGACCATTTTCATCTAAATGATGAGTGCAGCTTCTAGTTCCGGTTGGAATAAAGATATCCTGACGAATAAAAATATCTACTCTACCTTTTAAAGGTAATCTATGAATATTATTTATTGAATTGCAAACAAGACAGGTCCGCCTCGAAGTTTGTTTTAAAACATTAAGTCTCATACTGGCAGGGTTATTTTCAATGTTCTGAATTTCACGCAAAATTGAACGATTGCAGTTTAAACAAAGTCTTGTATCAGGATTAACATGCTCTTCAGGTAAACCCACTATATTTGCTCTTCGACCAATCGCTATTTCTTGTTTTAGTTCATTTTCTGCGCCATATAATATCGCCATTTGTTGTCTATTAAAATGTCTATCACAAGTAAACCATGCCAATATAATTTAACCGAAATGCCATTTTTAATAGTATTAATTTTCGTTTTAATAAACCTAAAATATATTACACTCTTATTTAATACTTTTACTTGTTAAAACAAAATAACAAAATTCGGCTTTGTTTAGTCGCCATGGATATAGAGACCAAAAATAGCTTACTTGACGCTTCGACAAAAATAAGCCGCGAAAAGTCTGCACTGCATAAATTCAACTTTAGTTTTACTTTTCACCCTATGGGGTGTGTAAACAGTGTGAAAAAAGTAAAACATAATAATATTGTATATATCAAAAATATTATAATATGTATCGTTTGTCCCCATAAAGACTATGAAATCGCCCTCTGGTAGGAGAATTAAAAATTAAAATATGTGGTTATCAAAATAGTACTTACTATTAATTATTTTGAGAATATTTTCTCTCGAATGGTACCTATCGAGTAGTAAGTACACCTAGTTCGAAAGTCAAATATTCCAACGCGAAGACAACCGACATAAAATGAACACCCGGTATAACATTTTCGATTTTAAACTATAGTAGGAATTGTTTAGTTTGCTTTTGGTGATAGCATATTAAAAATTAAACAAAATCTAGCCGTTGGTTTTTTTATTCTGCATGATTGATTGAATTTGGTTATTAGCGATTTTCTCTAAATTGATATTTCTATGTCGGCACTATTTTAGGTAAGACCCTGTACAAACTTTTGTGTTACGTTTTAAGAAGACACCATAAGGCCTAAAACCCAGAATATATATATATTTTTTTATATTTACTAATAAATGAAATATAAACAATTATGTTAAAAATTATATCAATCTTAAAGGTCCAAAAAAGCCAACTTTGAAGACTTATAACTTGAAAACTGGTCATAGGATTGAGTTGTGCCCATGAGAACTTTTAATCAGGACATCGAGAACTGCATCATATCAAATTTTCAGAAAATTTCGCCCAAAGTCATTTTCCATAAGAAATGTGCGGGGTCCTTTACCGAATGTTGATTGAACGACTGACCAAAACTAACCAAAAGGTGCTAAAACGTATCGAAACAGATTAAAAGTATTAAAGTAAGTTGACACTAACCCAAAATAACCGAATTTTGGCGACTAGCTAAAATTAAACAAAGACATTTAAATTGGTTATAATAACGTAGTTACTGGAATCGGTTCAAATGTCTAAAATAAATTGGAACTAACTGAGAGTAACCGAAAGTTGATTGAATGACTAACCAAAACTAACTAAAAGTAACTAAAACACCAAAAACGGGCTAAAACGTATTAGAACAGATTAAAAATGTTAAAGTAAGATAAAACTGATACAAATTAACCGAATTTTAACGACTAACCAAAACTACCGGTTCAAATGACTAAAATATATTAAAACTAACTTAACTTTAACGAAAGTTGATTGAACGACTAACCAATACTAACCAAAAGCGCCAAAAAGGGCTAAAAAGTATCGGAACAGATTAATAATATTAAACTAAGTTGAAACTAACACAAATTGACCAAATTTTGGCGACTAACTAAAATTAACCAAAAACATTTAAATTGGTTATAATAACGTGTCGGAACCAGTTCAAATGACTAAAATAAATTGGAACTAACTGAAAATAATCGAAAGTTGATTGAATGACAAACGGGCTAAAAGATAAGTTAAAACTAACCCAAATTTACCCAATTTTGGCAACTAACCAAAACTAACCAAAAACATTAAAATTGCATATAACGTACCGGAACCGGTTTAAATGACTAATATATATTAAAACTAACTGAACTTTACCGATAGTTGATTGAACGACTAACCAAAACTAATTAAAAGTAACCAAAAGCACCAAAAAGGGCGTAACGGAACGTTAAAAATATTAAAGTACCTCGAAACTAACCCAAATTAACCGAATTTTGGCGACTAACTGAAATTAGTCAAAAACATTTAAGATGGTGATAACGTACCGAAACCAGTTCAAATGACTAAAATAAATTGGAACTAACTGAAAGTAACCGAAAGTTGATTGAATGACTTAAACTAACCAAAAGCACCAAAACGGGCTAAAACGTACCGGAATAGGTTACAAAAATTAAAGTAAGTTAAAACCAACCAACACGAACCGAATTTTGGGGACTAACCAAAAATCTTAAATTTGATTATAACGTATTGGAGTCGGTTCAAATGGCTAAAATAAATTTGAACTAACTGAAACTATCCGAAAGTTGTTTGAACGACTAACCGAAAATGACTAAAAATATCCAAAGGCACCAAAACGGGCTAAAACGAATCGGAACAGGTTAAATATATTACAGTAATGTTATAGCTAATTTTATATTAATATATTTTCTTATCTACAAGTGGATGACAATTTTTTAGGTCTTCATATCTGCACCTTTCTTTATCTTTTTATTTTTTAATTAGAATAATCTTTAATATTAATCTTAAAAATGCATTTCTTTAATTAAAAATATTATAAACACTCGTAAATATACAAAAAATTTACTTTTTTAAACTCTGCCTTTAAAAACTATTTGAATTATAACACAAATCACATTTTTGCTTTTTTATTCATCATTTTCAATGGCCCCCCGGTTGCATCTTTGCGAAGGACTGTGAATTTCAATTAATTAAAAATTAAAGATATTGCAATACACCATAATACTAAATCAAATCGCTCATTTAGTATAGTATATACCTACATACGTTTATCGTAAGAGATGTAAATTTGCTGTTTTTAACATTCTAATGGCGTTTAAAATGTTCCAATAATTAAATGGAGTAGGACTACTGATTTCGCTATTGAAAAATCTAAAATAATAATCACAACAAATAAAAAAACTCAAAAGAACAAAACAAAGCAAAGATAGAGATTCAGAAAATACTAGGCAAAATTATTTTGGAACATTTTTGACAAGTTCTTAAGTCCTGAAATTTCATTTTAAGTATACAACGCTTATTTAAACAATTTAGTTGAATAACTAATAAGTATACAAAAGTGTATTCATTTCTAAATAAGACAGCTTTTATACGTAAACTTCTAACTCTTGGTTTCTGAGAAGATTCAAGCTTTTTAAGTTTCATAATGTATCCGTATTTTAAAATAATTTGTTAACACTAATTTTATTAATTCGGTTCCATGGCAATTTAACGGGTCATCTTCATATATATGGTCCTCAAGCCAGTCCAGTAAAAGTAGATGGCAAGGTTTTAAAAGTATTTTTAAGCAATATATCATTCAGTTCAGTTCGCCATGTTGTTATTCGGCCGGAATCGGCCGAAAGTAGACGAGACGTAGCCGAAGCAGCCGAGGCAGCCACGCGGCATTGCCACGCCGCATTGCCATTTTTATTTATAGAAATTCCCCGCATGCTTGATGACAATATTTCAAATTCTAAAATAGGTAATTAGGTATGTTTTTTTTGTTAACTAACGTAGATTTAAATTAAGTATTTATAGAATAACAAATGTAACATGGTGCAATGAATTTAAAATAGTAAGTGCTATTTACAAACAAAATATACCTACTTGAGAGTTAAATTCACTGATTAATAAGGAAATATGGCAAACATGTTCTTGTATCACAGTGTGTGTTAGAATGTGATCTAATTTTGGGGTACATACAAAAAGTAAATAAATGTATCTTTATTATTTTATTTTATCTAATGATAAAGCAGACAAAACCATACTTAGGCTGGTTTTAACATATCTGCATTGATGATTAAAAGGCTTAGCTCGCTTCAAAGTTTCATATCGCTCTCACGAATCATCAAGGTTGAACTAGCCTTTTGAACGAATTCTGGCATGAACGATTCGTTAAAATCTCATCATAAGGGAAGATAGTAATAAATTTAGGTATGTGATATCGTGCCCGTATTACAGATTAGGTAAGAAAAGTTTTGTGGCATCCTAAATATTCTTTCTCTATTAATTTGTTTAAAACAACTAAAATGGAGTTTTATGCACAATACACGGATGATTAAAACTAAATCATCTCCTGATGATGGTTAGCGAAACGCGCGAGTGCAATAATTTTGTTTCGGTATTGTGAATAAAACTCCGTTTTAGTGCATTTTGCCGAAGGTTCCATACCCCAAGATAGTATTGATAACAAATAATAATAATTTTATTATTAATGAAGAAGAGTTGATAAGTTCGATAACCAACATGTTCCAACCTATTCTCATCAAAAATACTGTTAACTCTCTTTTCCATTGGAGATATTTAAAAATATATATATTATTTTTACTTTTCATTGACAGCCCTTATCTTTCGCAATGCAGCTGAAGTAAGAATTTTCAAATATTTTACTTAAGGGTGTCAGCAGAAAGTAACTAAAGGGAGTTATCTAATCGAATTTCAGTCGCGGCAACAAATAAATTGGACGTTTTAAATTGCATTGCATTGAGATATTTTAAAGTAGTGCCATTGCTGCTTCTCGGCATATTTTGTAATATAATGAAAACAAGTTAATGGAAATGACAAAGATATAAACACATAATAAGGTCCAAATTAAAAAAGTACATGTTTGAAATTCGTCAAATTCTATTCAATCGTATCGTGATATTATCATTATGCATCTTAGTGAGTAGAGGTTTTATTATAATAATAAGATAAATAAGCTAATAAATATTAATTTGAAAGAAGTCGTTTAAGATTATCTCTATTTAATTGCATGAAATGACAATAGGTCTTCTGAAATGGTTCACTCAAACTATCATCAGTCTTATGAAAAAAGGGTATATTTCGCCAAACACACTAAAGGTTGATAATAATTATTCCAACCAAATGATATTTACGCGTCCCTTCTTTCTAACTTCGAAAGCAGTCAGATTGGTAGAATTCAAGTTGAGTTTTACTACCTTTTATGGTCTTAAAGTCCAGGGGTCGGTAAACCGCGGCTCGCAAGCCGCATGCAGCTCTTCCAATAAATAGTTGCTGCTCTTCAGAAGGCCCTAAAAATAATTCTAAAGGACGATTCTTACTTAGCCAAAATCGCCGACTTTCATTCTCTCCTAATTATTATTCTTCATTCATAAGTCCGCGAATATGAAGCGTCGCGCCACGCCGCTTTAGTGGGAATCGGCCTTAAAGCGAACAGACACGCAGCCCGCGCATACACTTAAAACAAAATACGCTGTACGACTGCATGCATTTGATGTGCTTGTCACTTACACATATAGGCGAAATTAAAAGCTTAGCGCGTTTAGTTTACCAGTCCCAAATTTTATGGATATTAATTTCATTTATGCCGTATGATTTGTATGGAGCAGTGCCTCGAGCACTATAATAATAATAATAATAATAATAATAATAATAATAATAATAATAAT
>MU194888.1:4520-17434 GCA_016904865.1 Pissodes strobi | reverse complement strand
AAATATTCTTCATAAAAGTTTCGCTTATGTCTTGACAAGGTAATAGAACAAATCCCATATTTTTTGCTTGTAAACTAACAAAGTTATCACAATAACAATATTCTCGTATTTTTCGTTCCGCCAGGTCGTGTCGCTCGTCGTGTATCGCTCGTCGTGTGTCGCGACCTTCAAATTTTACTCCCGGCGTGCGTTAAGAAGTTTCACTTCAAAAATCATCATTGTGTTGGCTTTTAGATGAATCCAATGACAGGCTCAGTACAGACCGTCTTCAACGGTTCATTACAGGAAAACCCTCCGGTAAGACAAAAGAAAAAGAGCCTAGAATTCGTCAACCCAAACCAGAATTAAAGCGATTGAAGAGAGAAACTATGGACCAGTCATCTGATAAAGATCGCGATTCCGATGATTCGAACGGAGACGATGGAGACCTACAGCAAATGTCGGTCTCGAGTGCTTTATCAGAAACAGATGTTAATATCGAAACTGAAAAATATTATGCTGTTAGTTACGAGCAACAGTGGTATATTGGAAGTCACAGAAAAAGTGGACAGTGAAAAATACAAACTAAAATTTTTAAAGAACGAACTTGATAAGTTTATATGGCCTCGTTACGATGATCAAGATACAGTTGATAAAAGGCTTATATTTTAGGGGCCAACTGAAGTTATTGGCACTGGGCCTTTTGAGTTAAAAAGGTGCGATTTGCTTAGTATCCCCAAAAAATATAAACTCTCTAAGAAATATTTTGATTAGACACCCAAGTTGCACAAGCAAAGTAGTCATATAACAATTTGTAATATAACAGTATTATTTTAAAAGTATTTTGTAAACTTTTATAGATAGATAGATGTTTTTTGTCCAATAATAGTACAATAAAATGTGTAGGACACGTCAAAAAAATACAACAATAAGTAACAATTTTACAAATACATGCTGTAACACAATCAAACAAAATATACTAAAAATTAAAAAAATAAAACGCAACAACAAACATAAATGACACTAGCGGGTTAGAAGAAGGGGGAAGACTTTTCTCCACAAATGAATTTGTGGAGAAAAGTCTTCCCCCTTCTTCTAACCCGCTATAATAGCAACTCCACTTCAAAAATGGACTTCTACTTACAAATAAATGACACTTACAAACACGGAAAAGGCCCCAACTTTATAAAATTATTTCATACGAATATTACTTAAGTTATAATAGCATCGCGGATAATAATTATAAAACAGATTTGAGTATTTTCTAAAATCTTTAATATAAGAGTTTTATAAAGGTTTTATAAGCTAGGTGATAAAGTTACCTATATAATAATTATGTTTAGTAAGACTATTTTACAACAGTTTTATAAACATTATATTAAAATTTTATTACTGAATTTGAAAACGTTTATTAGATACGCGATTAGATCCTAATAAAACTGTTTTATAATAGTCTTAAAACTATTTTAGTTACAACCAATGTGTTTCGATTTAAGATATATTTGTTATATGTGTTTATATTTTGGTTTCCTAATCCTATAATTATCATAAATCAAATAAAATTTCGTATCTCTATGTCTCAAAGACAAATGACTTTTAATATGGTGATCGAAAAATTACTTTTACTAATGGCGACATTGAACTGTATTAACGAGTTTATTGTCAAAAAAGACATAAGTATGCAGAAAATACCTCGGAAAATACATAAAAAAATACAGGAAAATACGAGAAAATACCATTCATTTTCGGAAAATACGAGAAAATGCCATGTATTTTCGGAAAATACGAGACAATACGACGTATTTTCGGACAGTACGAGAAAATACAAGAAAATACCATGTATTTTCGGAAAATACCGAAAATACAGTACAATAATAGCAGTATTGCCAAAAATACGGAAAATGGTGTACAGATTTTTTATCAGCGGTTTACCCCTCGTATATAACTAATTGTTAATATAACAAAAATTTTTAATATTAATAAAATTTGTTCGTTCATTAAAATATGAACCCAAGTCGTCATTGCTCTGTATAATCATTCTCAGGGCCAGGGCTGTCTCACTCATAAATATAGATTCAAACGATTATAATACAAAACCATTAGTTTCGTTGACAATAAATTGGCAAGAATCACGTAATTTTACCAAAATGAATATCGCATGACCCATAATAATTGCAAAGATTAACATTTCCTTGTAGTTTCGGTTGCCCTTTATTTCTTTGAAATGTAGGTTAGTAGGTCTGCCAGCCAGACATGTACATACATAATTTGAACGTCAGAACTTGGGGCATAAGGATATTGTTAGATACGCCGTAGTCGCAAAATAAAGTTGGCAAAGTGTATTTTTAAGTCTAAAGTAGGCCATCGTTCGAAAACATCAGTGTTCCTAAAATAGGCAAACCTTTTACGGATTTGCCATGAAGTCTATGCTTTTACCTTAAGGGGAATCAAATTTGCCATTTATAGATAACATTATGATTTCTCTTTTTAGTCGGCCTTGATTTCGCTGTGATAGATATTAAATACAAGGACCTATTGTTGCCATGTCTAACATCAGTATTAAAATAAGTAAATAATTTTCTTTTGCGAGTTTCTTCATGATTTCTTTCATGAACTTTCTGATATTCGTACTGTCTAAGAGTTCGTCCTACGTCATATTTTAAATTAATTTTTTTGCTTACTAAGTATTTGTCCAGTGGGTTTTATTTATGACATTAAAAAGTCCTCAATAAAGACAGCTATTGTAAAAAAAGAAATAAAAACAAAAATAACAGTTATTTAAGGCCGGCTAAAGTTTCAATAAATCGAGCAATTCAAACAGTTTTTGGGGACGTCAATAAATAAAGACTTCCAAGAAAGTGCATTAGAATTGAATACCTCTTAATTTTAACACATACATTAAGTCTTGTTAATTTATTGCGCTAATGCGCAAATTTCCTGCGCAATGAAAGTTAGTTCCCGGGCACATCAGACAAACTCGACTGATTTAAATGGTTGAACGAATTTTTCGGCTTCTTCGCTTAGCTAACTATTTAAATTTCTGTACAAATCGTAAAGAGGATATGTACCTATGTCGTTGTTAGTCTTGGAAACAATGAAATATTCCATATTTTAATGTACAAACGCTTATAACCGCCTGCAATGATATTAATATATTGCCAAAGAGTATTTTATTTTATTTGATGGTATGAGGAAGGGGGTGTCGTCGAGCAGTTGGGGAAACCGTAATTGCATGCATGTACCTTTTTATATTACGCAAATTCAGTGATTCATAATAAAATAGTTCAAGGTTTAGTGTATCTTTTTTAGTTTTTGTATAACTAGCTTGTCGTTCTTGCTTTGTTGCTAAATCTACTAAGAAAGGGCTTCGAGCGAAGCAGAATAAATTTGACACACCTTTATAGCCATTTTTAGTTTCTCCAAGATCCCTGCAGCCAAAGCAACGTCATATATCTCCCTCTAATAAATAAGCGACTTTTCAAGCTCAATAATTTAAGTATTTGTTGATTGCGAAGACTCGCTCGACAAAAGCTTCTCCATGGCTCAGGACCACAGGAGTGATGTTTATTAGAAACCGAAACAACTTAAAAACCGAGAATTTGTTTACTTTAAACTCTTTTTCTCTCTGTCATGTTGAGTTTTCACTGAAGATTTAACAGCCAAAACACACGCTTGAAGCAACGAAAGTTTTGTTTATATTCATCCATTCAAACTTGATATTTAAGTATTACTGACACTGTATTGTATTGTATTTTATGGGACGAATTACATGGTCAGCATGGGGAAACCATATATTACCTGCATCATCATTTCATTACGCAAATTCAATGATTCATAATAAAAAGAGTTCAAGGTCTGAGATTTTTTGTAATCAAAGCAGCATAACCCGCACATGTTCTACGTCACTAAAGATGGTTTACCTCATGTTTTGCTAACATCCGATTTTTGATTTTAGAAATGTGTTTGTTGCGTACATGCTCAGCAAATTGATTCTTTTAGTAATATTAGTTAGAAAGTGTTTCCACGATATGAAGCGTGCACAGTGCGCACGTTTAAATGTGTGACATTTCTTTCTTTCTTATTATGGGATCGGACTATTATCATTCTAATGCACAAGAACGGCAATATTGACGTTGTTTACTCTACTACGTCTTCACCAACGCCCTTACGAAATGCCTCTCATCTAAGCCTGATTTGTCTACCATTCACGAAAATAAGCGAAATTCCAATCTAGATGTGGAATGATCTCAAAGACATTCTGTTGTAATACATGTTCAGGAACGCCGAACTCACGATATGAAGGTAAAAGTCACAGAGAGAAATACAAAAACACTGGTCATAGATGGTATTGACAAGGTAGCTCATCTCAAATGGAACTAGCCTGGGCATGTAGCCTATCGGATAATAAGTGAGCTTAAGGCATATATCGGAGGAAATAATGACCTTAAATCCGGTGAACAGAAGGTGTTAAACGCATTTTATTGAACATCACACATGAAGTGCTTAATTGCAAAACTCAATAAGTCCAAGCGTGGGAAAAATTGGGTTATTAAAATCATTGGGTTCACAACGGTGATATATATTAGCTGGTAATGTTGTTTTCAGCAAAAGTAACAAGTCTCTTGAAAAATAAATAGAGAAATTAATCTCTTGCACCAAAACTGAACAAGTCAATTCCCAAACTAGCCCAAACTAACCCAATGATATTAATAACTCAATTTTTCCCACGCTTGGACTTGTTAAGTTTTGGAATTAAGCATTTCACATATCGAAATCGTTAAAAGAGGCCTACACTGAAAAAATATATTTGACCCAAAAAAATGGAGTTTATTCAAGCAAATATTTGTTTGATAATGGACAAACAAATATTTGTTTGAATAAAAAATAATATTCATTTTAATTTATTTTTAAAATTTTCTTTGTTCGAAATAAATATTTATTCCGAACAAACAATATGATTTTATAATCCCTGTTCACATGAATCCAAAATAACTTTAAAACAAATAAAATTATTTTGATTCAAATAGGAGAATTTTTTTCTTACAAATATCCAAAACATAACATACCTCTCCAAATATAACATATTTTTTCTGAAACCTTTGTGTTTTGATTGAAATCTGAGGTATATTTGTTCCAAATGCTTCGTGCTTTAATTTAAATAGGTCGTTTATTTAAACTGATGTTTTGGGTATTTGTAAGAAATCATTTCTCTTATTTGAATCAAATCATTTTTATTTGTTCAAGCCTTATTTTTATTTGAAGTAACAATTTGATTCAAATAAGCAAATTATTGTGTTATCGAAATCTTGTATTTGTAATAAATAATTGTTTATTTATTTTAAATAATTGTATTTAGTTGACTGTTCAATGTTTACTGTTTGTGTTGCGGACGACTTAAATAAAAAAAGAAATTTTGGCTGTTGCAAATATGTGTTGATCTTTCTAAAAGGACTATTTATTGACGTTCAGTTAGGTGAGTGATTGGAAATCAGTTTCATTAGCAAATGAAAAAAGCTATAACAAATATGTAGCTGTAAAAAACTTAAAAACACTTATTCTTCTTAAGACGTATTTAAGTTCCAGTTTTAGCTGAGTAGTAGTAGTAGTAGTAGTAAGGGTGGGGGGGCCGAAGCCCGGTAAGTAGGCCTATAAGTCCCTTTTCACCATCCCCGATCCGCCCTGCCCTACCTGGCTACTTCCAACACCCGGCCCGCACTGAAACGGCCCGTCACCTTGATAAAGGTGAGGACGTCCTCCCAGTCCAGATCCTTTAGATCTTCCCGAGCAAGTGTTGGTGCTCCCAGTATCTTCCTCCTTAGGCGACTCCACCTATCACAAATTCCTATATAGTGGTATGAGGACTCCTCCCCTGTCCCGCAGTTCAGGCAGAGTGGGCTGTCCCTCACGCCGATAAGGTGCAGATGTCTGTTTAGGCTTCCATGCCCAGTCAGAATACCTACCAAGTTCCTGATGTCCTCTCGGCTCTTTTTTAGCAGTCGCCTTGCTCTGGATCCGTCAGGATTTGGAATCATTTCCTTGGCTTGTCTGCATCCTTCTTTTCCTCTCCAATTGTGCTTTGTCTTGTTCCAGGCCTAGTTATTTAGTTCCTGAGAGATTTGCCTTTTACTTAAGCCCAGACCAGGTTCTGGACCGACGAGGTGGTTCATTGAGCCTTGTCTGGCCAATTCATCGGCCCGTTCGTTGCCCTCGATGCCACTGTGCCCTGGAACCCATCTGAGTCTTACTTCCTTGTGCACAGCCAATCTGTCTAGGGCGTCTCTACATTCCTGAACTAGCTTACAGCTTGCCCTGGGTTTTTGGATCGCCCTTAGAGCGGCTTGACTGTCCGAGTAAATATATATACTCTCTACACCTTCTGTTACTTCCGCCTTGGTTGCTACTTCCAAAATAGCAAACACCTCCGCCTGGAAAACAGTGGCATATCTCCCCAGCGAAGTGCTTTCTCCTGATTTAGTGTTGTCTAGGTATACACCGGCTCCGGATGACTGTGTATTAGCCATCCATGAGCCGTTAGTGTACCATGCGTGTGCGCCGCTCGGCGTGCGTACCTGGCCTGACAGCCACTCTTCCCTTGATGGAAATTCCACTTGGAAATTCCTTCTCAGTCTTAATCTGCCATCTGGAATATTGCCTTTGGTCGCAATGATGGGTAGATCCCTACTCATTTTGGCGGCAATAGTCGTATGGCCTTTCCCTGTGTAGTCCGTTCGCCATAGGCCACTGTCGATCATCCTTTTGTGAGCCGCCATTGCCTCTCTCTCAATCCAGATCGGGAGGTCCGGCAGCCCCAGGATGATGTTCAGTGCTGCTCCGGGAGTGGTTCTCAATGCTCCGGTAATACCCAAACAAGCCAGCGTTTGCAGTCTGGCCAGTTTCTGGGCATTAGTGGCTCTGGCCACCGCTGGCCACCAGACCACGGATCCGTAGGAAATCCTCGGTCTTATCACAGCAGTGTACAGCCACTGGAGGCTGTAAGGTTTTAAACCCCACTTCCTACCTACCGTTCTCCTTAGTTGCCACATAATCGCGGTTGTCTTATTCACCACCTGTTCAACGTGTGCCTTCCACGTCAATTTACTGTCTAAAATAACTCCCAAATATTTGACTTGTTGACTTAGGCTCAGTCTCGTCTGGTAGAGTATGGGATGTATAAAACCTGCTAGATTTCATTTCCTTGTGAAGAGAATGAGTTCGGTCTTTCCTGGGTTTACTGAGAGACCATTCTCCTCACACCAACCTTGAACTATCCGACACGCCACCTGCATACGCTCGCAGACCGTTCTCACGAACTTGCCCGTGATCATTACTAGCCCGTCGTCTGCATATGCTTGTGCGTAGAATCCCTCAAGATTTAACCTTCTCAGGAGGCTGTCCATCACCAGGCACCACAAATGTGGCGAGAGGCAGCTGCCTTGTGGGCAACCCCCTCTTACCCCGGCCTCGACGCGAACTTCTCCCAGCGTGGCGCTGATCTTTCGGTCTTCCAGTGCCGTTTTTACCCACTTGACCAAATGAACTGGTGTTCTCTTGGCCTGGAGGGCTTGACAGATAGTTTTCGTTTTAGCCTTATCGAAAGCTCCTTCTACGTCAAAGAATAGCGCTAGCGCCATTTCTTTGTTTTCTATTGCCTTTTCAGCCCTTCTAACTACAGAATGGAGAGCCGTTTCAGTCGACTTCCCCCTTCTGTAGGCGTGCTGATTATCATGTAGAGGAGAATCAGTTAAGATCTCTTCCATGATGAACCTGTCAATGATTTTTTCCATTGTCTTCATTAGAAATGAAGTTAGACTTATAGGCCTAAATGACTTGGGATGGGAATAGTCTCTCTTCCCTGCCTTGGGGATGAAGACGACATCCGCTGCTCTCCAAGCTTGTGGAACGTACCCTAGTGCTATGCTATAATTCCATCCGGCCCTCCTGCCTTATATGGACTGAACTCCCCCACTGCCCAAGTTAGCTGAGTTTTAGTTTTAGCTGAAATAAACTATGTATATCTTGTTTTTTAATTGGTATAGATTCCAAAATCCGCACCCTATCTAACTCACCGATTTGTAAAAGGCATGTCAGAACACTTAACTTTTAATTACCAAATTCATAACAGGAATAGTTGTCCACAGTAAATAAAATAAAAGTTTAAAAGGGCTATCCAAGAAACATTTTTATTCAATAGTATTAGAAAACGAGTATTCCCAAAATATAAATAAAACATTTAATCACATAAAATAGTGAAAGGCAGTAACATTTTACTTAATTAAACTAATAGGACATACAACTACCTCTCCAGATCCAGTATAATGAGCATTGATGGGAAATGGCACATTAAGATTGTCACCGATTCTATTGTTAGTAACGACATTTAATCAATTTCCATCAGGCTACGTAAATCTTTGATGTCAACAACAAAAACTAAAACAAAAAATAATTGAAGCAAAAAAAATGTTACTGTTCATTATGCTCTCTGAATAGCCTGTTACATTGTTTAAAAGTATATCTTATTCATTTAACTAAAATAATTATTGTTTTTTTAGTACTATTAGATTTTATCGAAATAAAAACAATTTGTTTCAAAACTGTACTTTCATGGATCAACCATTACATTTAGATTGAATAAATAAAGCTTTGAAATACCTGTTAATTTTTATTATATTTATTATGTAGGTACAAGATCGGAAAAGACGCCATTGAACTTGTACAACGTAAAAAGCAAAAAATGCTCAAATCAGGATCGTACGTCAAACAGCCTAGGCGATATACGCCTACTATTGTCGGCGTATTTGCTAGCTAGTAAGAGCAGAAAACAATTTTTAGGTACTAGTAAAACTCACGCCATTTTGATTAGGAGAGAACGCTTCTTTTTTACAAACGATTAATTATGTACCTAGCTAAGTAATATAATAAAAACGTAACTAACCTTGAAATGAGGGCATAAATGACCCAAGCCCACTTAATTAATGTATTTTCCATCATAAATATTTAAAAAAAAATGGCGACCTTGGGCTGATACACTCTATGAAATCTCTCTATAGGACGACAGCAGAAATTAAACTGAGGGCGCGAGCGGGAACGTAGCGCGTCGACGCGGCCGCGCAACCTCACGAGTTGTTCGAGACTTGGATGAAGCTGTAATATTTGGTCCAATATTCACAATCCTTAAATTAAAGCAACCCTTATTTGTTTTAAATAATGGAGAGGTTTCGTATCTTTAAAGCGCAACAGCTAGCGAGTTGTACGAGACTCGGATGAAGCTGTAATATTTGGCCCAATATTCACAATCCTTAGTTTAAAGCAAACCTTATTTGTTTTAAATAATGGAGAGGTTTCGTACCTTTAAAGATTTAAAGCGAAGAAATGTGTGTTTAATATGGGAAAAAGTATTGCTTTCATAAGACACATAAATAACCAAAAAATAAAAACACGGCCAATTATTAAAATTGACTAAATTTTATTTAATCTAAGTAATATTTGTTTAAAGCAAATAAATGTTTATTAGGATATTTTCCCACATTTTTATCAGATTATGTTCAGCAGTGGATTCAGCTATGGCTCTGATGATGGCAATGATAATCATAACGGCGATGATTATTGATAGCTTCATTTTGATAGTTGCTTATTTCCATAATAAATTAATTTTTCTTTTGCTCGCTTTGGAAAACCTAACCTACTCTACACAAACTTTTTCATTTTTTGTTGGGCTTTGTTAATAAATACTGTTTTTTAATACATAGCTGAATGTGTATTAATATTTTAATGAATCATATAGCATGTGCATTAATTGGAATATTGTGAATGCCTTTGGAGTATCTACATGCATTTGTAAGGAATTGTTTAAAATATTTTTTGTAGTGAAAATTTCCTCGATTTCTTTTGCGCGTTCAGTACATTTTTCCTTGGTAGTAAACAAGACTTAAGGCCCAGTTTTCGAATTTGTCACGTTTTTAGCCAACACTTGGGGACAGCCGTCATTGTTTTATTACGTCAAAAAATGCGGTTTTTCAAAATTTTGCTTATCGTGTATCAGGGAACTGTCTAAAAATGAATTAATTTTGGTGAAATTTTCTAGACACGATTTTGACGGTTTTTTGAACTTGAACGTTATCGAAATTGGCGAGAATCTGAGAAAGGCGAGCATTTTTTAGGCTTGCATATTTTTAACAAAGAGGTCGTTCTTGTACCAAAAAAGTCACGAGGATCAAAAAGCTCTAGAGATTTTTAGGTCAAAAAACTAGAGAGAAAATATATATCAAAAAAGATTTGTAGGTCAAAAAATGCAGGTCACTTGACGAGAGTCTACGCCAAAGACTGCACAAGAAGGCATATTTGAAATGTTGACGCGATTTCTGGTTTTGACACGACCCGTCACCATATAATATTTTATTTCTGGAAAACCGAACGATCTGGACCCGCTAAATTAAGCAAGGGTTAAGAGTACAATATATCCCTTTGAAAATGCAGAATTGATGATTTTTTTAGTAAAAACTATGCCGGTCTGTATAATTATTTATTTATGACATAAGTATTTCAATGTACCGTACCTCAGAGGTAAAGCATTCGCCTAACATGCTCTCTAATTATAAGCACACACCGTATTTATTTTTCTACTATTTTCTATTCAATTAATCTTTCTTAATTGGTAATAAATCTACAGGATGTGTGGTCAAATAACTAATCTATGTTCTTAACAGTTCAACGTTACGAGTTGTTGAAACGCAGAAAAGTGATAATAAGTTGCCAAATTCATTCAAAGTTCACTGAATTCCTGTTGATAGTACGTTGTTAACATTTGCTATAATTAAACTGAATTATAAGAAATACATTATCTCAGTTAATGGGATTGCACAGACTTTTCATTAACAAATGCAAAACATTTTTGTTGTTAGTTTGATGCACTATAGCCAAAGCTAATGTCGAGATTGTCAAATTTTAAGTGACATGTATAGGAGGCGCACAATTTTTTTTAGTCTGACCGCGCGAAATCAACAAATAACGTTCAAGATAGTGGAAATATTCAGTTCATAAGTTTAATCAAAACTGTCGTTTTTTCTAAACATAATTTTATACAAATCAGCTTTATTAGCCTTTTTAAAGTGAAAACTTCTTTTGACCCGTTCAGCACTCAGTACCCTTTCCTGGGTAGAGGCTGAAGGTCACACACATCGTCACGGGCGTCGCATCCGGCAAAAGCAGAACTTAACTTTTCTCGAAAACGGCTGCTTATCCGTAATACTATCGGGTCGAACAATGTTTTATGCATTGAAAGTTTTCCCTTGCTTCTCCTGCAACCCCATTACGTATATTGCAAAGGTATTTACATTGCAGTTAAGTGACACGGGTATCTGTTTTTGAAATTGGAAATATATACTAATTCAAATAGAAGTGCTCCGTTGTTAAAAAGGATATAGGTATATTTTTCTGACATATGCGTCACGGGACTGTTATTATGCTGTAGCGGAAGGAAATGACGTAACCAGATTTGGCTATTATAATACATTTATTACTAGTATTAGTAGGCATTGTTACGTGCATGTTCGTTTTATTCCAGCAGCGCAACTTGCATTATGTATTTTCATTTGAATCTGAATTGTATAGTTCATTAAATTCTCAGTTGAAGAGCCAATTCTCCTTGAATCTCCACATTACACTACATTTTTTGAAAAATATATTTTTAAAGTTATTTAAATAAGTACACCACAGGTTTCAATATAAAATTAAATCCGAATGAATTTCAACTTAATTCATCATTGAGTAATAAACAACAATCCTGCCATTATATTTTCAAAATAATTCCCAAATTTCACGAATAATTTCAATTGAAAGTTTGAATTTAAAAAAAAGAGTTAAATCGAAATTCTATAAGATTTTTAAGTCGATTTTAATTGTGTTATATAGTTTTTAATGAAATCTAATAGTTTTTTTGCAAATGGACAAAAAAAATAAAAGCGGACCAAGTCAGCACAAACTGAGTATAACTCAACACAACCACAAATTAAAAAATGAAATATGGCGGGGCTATATTTTGCGCTGAAAAAACTGTGAATAATAGATTTTTTACTAATAAAAAGTCGGAGTACTCGATTTTGTCAAAATAAAACTGAACATAATAGTTTTTTACAGATAAAATCGAAAAGGTCCATAATCGATTTATCACCGCAAAAATTGTAAATACTCGTTTTTTGCGCAAATAAGATTCAGGAAAATCGATTTTTCTGAGATAAGACTGCAGTATCGGAAAATAAATTCAAAAAAAATTCAAAAGATGGACATCAAGTAGTCAGTCTTAAAGCTAAATCACTTTTTATAATCAGGTAGCATTATATAAAATACAAATTAATTATTGTATATAGCCTTTTAAATCATAAAATCATAAAGCTAAATTTAAAAAGAACAAAGTCTAATAAATAGTTCAAAGTCACCATATTTAAAAGTTATAATTTGCGCTCGGAGTAAACACGAACACATATTTTGCTATATTTATGCTTTTTTAGTTTTTAGTTCTCATTAGAACCATTTTTTTTAGCAATTGTATGAAATTTTTTTCTTATGAATATTTTAAGCAAATATTTTCGAGAAATTTTTTAAAATAGATTTTTCAAACATTTTAACCGATTAAGTATATTATTCGAATATATATTTTTCAAAAATATTTTTTCAAATTAATTTTATTCACTTTTTAAAAGAAATGAAGTGTGAGAAATCTCAAGATTTGACAAATTTATGAGTACTTCGCTTCTATGCATATGTTAAGTTTCTGTATATGGATATTATTAAAACTTATTACTACAAGCCAATACAAAATGTGAGTACATTAAATACATATATAATAACCGCTAGTGTATAAGTTGGTTGATAAATTTTGGCTGGAAACTTGGTTGGCAGGAACGTCAAACTGGTGAGAGGAGTTTGATTACGGGGAGTGA
>JAEQML010069500.1:0-17437 GCA_016904865.1 Pissodes strobi | reverse complement strand
CAATGTTATTTCTTTTAGTGTTATAGATTCGTATTGTCTGTAAAAAAATATATATAGCAAAACCGAATAAATGACAATTCTGAGTTGTATGGGAGTATTTATTTAAGTAAACCTTCAAATTTTGAAGAAATAAACAAAGAAAAGAAAAGATGCTTAATTTGAATTTGGCGGGCAAATGACAACGTCCGTGTCTTGCGCCATCTGCGTTCACCTGCTCTGAAGACAGACAAAGAAGGCAAGGCAGCTCTCTCTCTATCGGATGATTTATTAAATTAAGTTGCGCGTCTGTCCCTTGTCTCTGTCCAATCCCTAAGTTAAACGTTTCAGTTAATATTTTTTGTAATAATAAATAGAAAGTCAAATAATCACTACAGTCCACTTAATTAAAAAAGAATCACTTTTTACCAGTTAGAATAAAAATTGTCTTGATAATTACTGATTTAAATGCACTGATTTTGAGTAAATATTCAAATGTCGTTTTGATACACGTTGGATGCAGATTTAATGTAAGCTGAAGAAATTTAGATTTGTATAAAAACTTATCGAGATAGAGATCTTACCAAAATAAATGAAAATATTATTGAGCACAAAATTATGCAGTTTTGTCCCTATTCATTATGATTTGTGAGATCTTCATGATCTTACTTTATTTTTACCTGTATAGGCCTGATAATATTATCTTCCTTATCTTCATTTATATTATGGTTATAAGATTGTTAAATCTCATCGAGTTCTGCTGTATGTTAATGCATTGAAAGCATGGTTGCCGAAATACTGATAATAAGAAATAAGTAAAATATGCATGATATTCGCACTTTTTCCCTAAACCTAACCGCCGGATTCACTAACGTTAAATCCATATATGCGTTGTAAGGCTGTGTAAATAAATAACTGAGGCATGCAATAAAATATCTATTAAAATAAAGTATGATTTGTCTCTAAATTTTACACTTAATGCTTAACTTAATATACACAACATAACAGTCTTAAAAATTATTTCATCTTAATAGTAAATTACAGTATTAAGATAATTCTATCACTATGTCGTTTGTATGTTTATTAATTAGCGTCAACGTAGTATTTCTCTCCGTACCACTCCTTCTGCTCATTTAAGAAGCTGCAAAATAGAATGTACATATTACAAAATAAAAATCATATCTAATAAGTTTTCTTTTGTTTTAATTTTTCTTTAGTAGAAGATAAACCCTTTCGTTATGTAACATATAACGGATGTTCCAGTTTCAATGTTATCTTCTGTACTTTGGGCAGTTTTTAAATGAAATACAGGGGTACATTTGTGCTAATTTTTCAAATTTGTTACATACTTGTAAACAATTAAGAATAGAAATGTCATCAAAAAATCTGATAACCTCTAAAATCGCGCGCGAAAACTACTTACCCCGAAAAAAATCAAAACAAATGCGGAACTGCCGAAGAAATCGAGGTAACTAAAAAAACAAGTGCCTGTACGTCTAGCCGCCTATGAGTCCTATATTATGCCTGTTAAAATAAGAAAGGCACGTCTGAGCTTAATCGAGTCAGGAGATCATAGTTATTTCAAGGCCAGATGACGCTCAGGCTCTGCTAGGCTGGCAACGTATCTATTCTATAACGTATGCCATTTATGATTTCACACCAGCGTTCGTTCTCGTGCCGATAATGACCCGGACATCTCTTTCGTTCATAATAGATGGGACAAGAATGCTACAAATTTGCGATTGTTTTTCAAAGAAAAGAAATGTGCGATGTCAACGGTACCGTGTGGTGAAGTGGTACAGTAGCAATTGACAGCGGTATAATAAATATTTTGATAAATAATTGTAAATATTTTTTTTAATAAAAAAATAAACATTCTTGATGAATTATGGGGAGGCTAAGCCTCCCTTGCCGTTACTGTCGAGAATACTTCCCTGCGGCACTTCCAGACTCAAACCCAGTGGTTACACCCTTCGGATTACCAAGCTCGACAGTTTGCTGTCGAACTATGAAGAAAATCAACCAAGAGCATCGCCTCGCACTTTTATCGAATAAAAATGTACAGTAAATGTAGCCGAAAGCACGGGAGAGGTCCAAAAAGAATTCATAAGTAAAACTCCTTCACCAATAATAATTTTAAGTATAATAGAGCAGTTACTGAGTTCTGAGTCGCCCATTCATTGCAACAACTTTAAAGAAGCATCAAAACTGTAGTGCCCATAATCCTTTTCATAACCTTTTTTTATAGGTAGGTCTAATAGTAGGGTGTAGATTAAAACTAATTTTGACTTTGCCTCCTACTTCGGTGTCACAAGCTGAATTTTTCAGGGATGGAAGTACATGATAAGGTAACCCTTATTCCGGAGGTAATACAAAATTAGACTGTGCAAAAGGGCACTATCATCAAAAACCGAGATATTAATACCACCGTATAGAGAAAAACATAGTTATTTTTTGGTCCAAAGCACAAAAAGATCTTTGTAGGGAGTATTTTTTTATAATTATTTAAAAAAAATCATTTGCATTAGCCCTTATGGCCGAAAATAATTTTAAACGCAAATATCTCGGTTTCAGCCGGGCAAAAATTTGATTAACAAGTGGTCTTTTTTAAATATAACATTAATTTCACAAAAAAGGAAGGACTAAATGAGAAAATACTATTCTTTATAAAAGTTTCGCCAGTGTCTTGACCAGGTAATAGAGCAAATCCCATATTTTTTGCTTGTCAACTAACAATGATATAGCAATAAATAATGAGAGACGTCACGGGTTTACGCCGCGCCGCGCCATAATTAATTCAGACCGCCAGATGCGTCATTCATAGTCTATCTTTCTCTTCGCCTTCACGTTTAGCATGCTTTGTTTCTCTCTGCGTGCCGGCAGATGCAACACATAATATATGATTATAGATCTATTAAGATTTGTTTTATTTTATTTGTATTATAAAACTTCTTGTTAGGTGTCAATTTGCAATCTGCCATATTGTATATCTGTTTTTAACAAATAATTGATAAGTTTATGTGTTAATATAAGGTACCCATCTAGTAAATTTGGAAGAAATATAGACATTTTTTGCGTTTTTATGATATAGGTATACATACATCTGTTTCAGGTGAATGTATCTGGGTAAGTTATAAGATTTTGTTTAAAATTTTAATTACGGAAGAATCAGAGAGCAAAAATAGGGATGATGCTAAACGTCGCCAAGGCAATATGCTTGTTAATGCAACAAACAGGGTGCCTGGTAATTAGAGGTCAATGTTTTAACTGCATATTTCATGTTTTACACTGATGCCGAGGGAAATTTCATTCAAATATATTATGTTCCATTTTATACTGAGTAGGTCATGACTGATACTTTATTTATATTGTTGGGTAATGTTATCATCAACATTCCATTCATAGCCTACTCAGAATAAAATAAACTTGGAACAAAGAATATTAATTTGTCATGTATACTTACAACCCTAAGCAGTGACTTTTTTATAATTTGTTTTTTTTGAAGGGTACCTATTTATTTATACAATATTGCATATTTTTTTAAACTGAAATCAAATTAGAATGGACAGCACAACGGATTCAAGTTCAGAAAGCGAAATTGAGCCTCTTGCCTCTTTTTATGTTCGAAATAGACCAAAGTGCATTATATGCAATGATAATACAGGCAAGTATATTAGGGCAACAGAAAGAACTTTTTCTACTTTTCTTGTGGCAAATAAGATTCGATGCATAAAGATTGTCGACTTGCCAAAGTTTCAAACAAACAAAAGGAAATATGTAATATTGTAAACGATCTGCGTGGCAGTAGTTCAAATGATAAGGTAGTAGTAGATAACATATCTGCCGATGAGATTAATAGTTATTATTGCTCTATAGCGCAAAATCTCTCACAACAAACTGTTACTGACAAGTCCTCAGCTTCACAATATTTACATCAATTTAACATCCCACAATCGTTCTTTTTTACACCAATTGTACCTGAGGAATTTCTCTCAGTTTGTGGAAGAATAAAGAACAAGCACACCACTGGACACGATAAAATGTCAATTCGGATTTTTCTATGTTTACCACCTGCAACTATTCAAGCACTTGTTGAAGCGATTAACTTGTCTATACGGTCCGGCGTCTTTCCGTGTTTCCTAAAAATGTCCACTGTTATACCAATCTTTAAGACAGGCGAAAAACAATGTCCATCTCTTTACTACCTATCCTTAGTAAAATCATAGAAAAATTGGTCAAGGAGAGAATGTTGAAGTTTCTGGAACAGCACCAAATTCTTTCTAATTCCCAATTTGGTTTTCAGAATTCTAAAAATACAGATGCAATTTTCCATCTCCTAGAGCATTTATACCTCAGCTTGAATAATGGTGAAGTGGCTTCTGCCGTTTTTTGTGATATTAGTAAAGCGTTTGACTGTGTTGATCATGAGATATTGCTGGCTAAACTTTGTACATATGGGTTTAGAGGCCCGGTTCTCGACTGGTTTTAGTCTTTTCTATCAGGGCGACGCCAAGTGGTTCATTTTCATGGGGAGCGGTGGGTTCTTTGTCTGCTGGAGTGCCCCAGGGTTCTGCCTTGGGACCTCTGTTGTTCCTTATATATGTTAATGATCTACCTGGCACGATCTCTTATGGTCGCTGTTCCTCCTTTGCTGATGATACTACAGTCCTCTGGCATCACCAGGATCAAGCACAACTTGAAAACCTTGTAAGGGAGGACTTAGGGCAAAATAAACAACTGGTGCAGTGCCAATAGATTGAGCTTCAATATCAAAAAGACCAGTATTATAAATTTTAAGGGGGATCTGGGAGAAATATCACTGGATGGTCAATTAATAAGGACTAGCAGTTCCAATAAGTTTCTAGGATTGCATTTGGATGCTAAATTAAAATATGACTCTCACATCTTAGAACTGTGTGGCAAATTGTTAGCGGGTTGCTATGCCGTTTGGACTGTGAAATGTCATTTGGACAAGTCTGTTGCCAGGACTGTGTATTTTTCTGTTGTTGAGAGCCACCTGAGATACGATATTGCATTCTGGGGTTGCTGCTCACTAGGTCTGTTTCAACGGATCTTTGTTATTCAGAAAAGAGCCTTGAGATGCCTCTGTGGTCTGAATCGTGATGAATCCTGTAGGCCTCATTTTATTTCAGAAGGTATCTTGACCTTGGCATCTCTTTTTATACTAGAATCTGCATGTATAATGTTTCGAAAATACAAAAACAACATTTTCAATCCCTCTCACCCGTTACATGCTGTTAATACTAGAAGCTCACACTTTGTATCTTTACCCATTCCTTCTTCTTCTCTGACTAAAAACTCTATATTTTATAATACCAAGAAAATGTTTAATCATTTGCCATTGGAATTGAGAAGCCTGGACAGTTATGTGAAATTTAGGAAAAGGGGCAGAGGCCTTCTGGTGGCACTTGCATGTTATTCTATTGAGGAGTGCTACGGGCATAATTTTAGTTGATTTGTCTTATTTTATTGTTTTAAATTAGTTTTAAATATTTTGTTTCTGGTATGTACCTACCTGCTTTTAACGTTTGTAATTGGGTCTGTGTAGAAGACTTCTAATTCTGTCTGTTTGTGATTGATTTTAACTATATTTTTAACTCTTAATTTATTTTTAACCAATTTTTTGTTTTATTGACATGTTAAGTTTTATTACTGTATTATAACCTTTAATGTATGACTATTTTAAGTATTTAGCAAACTGATGACCTTTTTTTCCAGCTTTGTCAATGAATTTCTTGAAATTTATGATAATAAAGCCTTATTTGATTTGATGTAGTATTGATATTGGTTTGGTTTGGGTTTAAATCGCTGCTAGAACAAACCTAATACAAAAGTCATTTCAGATGCTAAAATTAGTAAAAAATATGATGAAATAATTTGGCACAAGCTATGCTATATTAGTTATTCATGTAAAATAGATATTAACCGCAAGACTTAAAGAATATAAGTCTTGCGCGACGTTTAGCATCATCCCTATTTTTGCTCTCTGATTCTTCCGTAATTAAAATTTTAAACAAAAACTTACAATTTATCCAGATATATTTACCTGAAACAGATGTATGTATACCTATATAATAAAAACGCAAAAAATGTCTATATTTCTTCCAAATTTACTAGATAGGTACTTTATATGTACAACATAAACTTATTAATTCTTTGATAAAAACAGATACACAATATGGCAGATTGCAAATTTATACCTAAGAAGAAGTTTTATAATACAAATAAAGTAAAACAAATCTTAATAGGTCTATAATTATATATTATATGTGTTGCATCTGCCGGCACGCAGAGAGAAACAAAGCATGCTAAACGTGAAGGCGAAGAGAAAGATAGACTATGAATGATGCATCTGGCGGTCTGAATTATGGCGAAGCGCGGCGTAAACCCATGACGTCTCTCATTATTTCTTATTATATCATTGTTAGTTTACAAGCAAAAAATATGGGATTTGCTCTATTACCTGGTCAAGACATTGGCGAAACTTTTATAAAGAATAGTATTTTCTCATTTAGGCCTTCCTTTTTTGACAAATGAATGTTATATTTAAAAAAGACCACTTGTTAATCAAATTTTTGCCCGGCTGAAACCGAGATATTTACGTTTAAAATTATTTTCGGCCATAAGGGCTAATGCAAATGATTTTTTTAAAATAATTATAAAAAATACTCACTACAAAGACCTTTTTGTGCTTTGGACCAAAAAATAACTATGTTTTTCTCGATAGGGTGGTATCAACATCTCGATTTTTGATGATAGTGCCCTTTTGCACAGTCTAATTTTGTATTACCTCCGGAATAAGGGTTACCTTATCATGTACTTCCATCCCTGAAAAATTCAGCTTGTGACAAAAAAGTGGGAGGTAAATCGTTTTTTAGAGCGAATATATTAATACATACACTCTACTATAACAATTGCACGCTTTAGGCCGTGAGGAAACCTACCTGTTTTCAACGATACAATTATAAGACAACGGCTCTGCAACATAACTAAGAGTTTTACATTTTAATTTTGCACTTTCGAAATCATTTCATCTGATGTTAATGGCCTAAGTAAGAATGGGCGTGGATTTAGAAGCATAGCCGCAGTAAAACCCCGATCGACATCCATATCTATGATGTAGATATGTTCTATATTGTTGTGAAGGATCCATTTTTACCTTGTAATTGATTGCCTTTGGCTCCACAAATGATTACGCTTGTTTTGAATTGGTATAGAGCCTCTTCGGCTCTGGCTCCAGGATGTAAACAGCACAAGTGCTAGTTTAGTGATCCTAATGAATTAGCTAGATATTCTCGACGGTTCGAAAAGCAAGTCTACTATCGTTTTCAAGAATAAAAGAAACTAAAAATGAAAATGGTTAGCAAATACAATAAAACAGTAAAAAGCTCTTGCAGCTTGTCAAGCTTTGAACTCACTTTGACAAGATGACAATTATAATGCCATATTTAATTACTGGTTAACTGGTCTTTAGTGTGATATTGAGGTGTTATTTGGTAAATTAATTATTTGTTTTTGAAGTTTTATATATCTATAATTTGGTGTTATTCGCTTAGGAAGAATTTAATGATTTTTGTTGAAAGGATTAGTTAATTTTTAGGTGTCCCTTATCAACATCGGTTTTTAGCAAAGGTAACCAAGTGCTATTAAAACAGAAGTTGAAGCAACACGTTCATCTTTATTTAATAAAATTAAAGCACTTTCTTTAATTTTACGTTTTTTAGATGAAGGCTCCTTTGCTAAAATGCTAGAAGCGTTCCATTGTATTCTGTGATTGTTATCAAATGCATGTTGACAAATATGTGATTTGTGGAATTGTGTACTCCTAATATAAGTTTGGTGTTCTTTTATACATTTTGATAATGGTCTACAGGTCTCACCTATATAAAGTTTACTACATTCACATGGTATTTTATAGATAACATTTTTAGTAGTTTCATTTTCATTAAGTGGTTTTGTTTTTGTTAGTTTAGATCTAAGGGTGTTTTCTGTTTTGAAAATGGAACGAATGTTAAATTTATTACCTATTCGTTTTATTTTGTCTGATAAACCAGGAATATAAGGAATAAAAAGGTTCGTAATAGGTCTATTTTGATTTTGTCTGATATTTGGTTGTTCAAATTCTATAAAGCATTTTTGAATGAAATCAATAGGATAGTTATTATTAATCAAAACATTGCTCAAAAATTCTTTTTCTGTGTTGAAATTTTGATTATTACAAATTATTTCCATTCGATCACATAGACTTTTTACGACCCCCTTTTTGACCATTATTGGGTGATTTGAATTAAAATTTAAATATCTGTTTGTATGTGTAGGTTTTCTGTATATTTTTGTTTCGAAACTATTCAAGTCTTTTTTTATAAGAATGTCAAGAAATGAAAGTTGTTCATTAATTTCTCTTTCTATAGTGAATTTGATTGTGGGTTCTTTGGTGTTAATATGATTTAAAAAATCGTTAAGAAAATGTTCGTTATATGGATAAATTGAAAAAAATGTCATCTATATAACGCCACCAAATTAAAGGTTATATTGATAATTTTCAACAAAATTTAATTCAAAATTTTCCATAAAAATATTACTTAATAAAGGTGATAAAGGCGAACCCATAGCCATACCATTGTTTTGATCATAGTAATTGGTATTGTATTGAAAATAAGTAGTTTTTACGCAAAAGGTAAGTAATTCGAGTATTGTGTCAATACTAAAATTTGTACGTTCACCAAGGTTAGTATCATTTGCTAATTTGTTTCTTACAATATTTAAAGTTTTATCAACAGCTACGTTGGTAAATAGACTCACAACATCAAAACTTACCAGAGTATCGTTAGGATTTAAATTAATTTGTGATAGTTTCTCTAAAAAATGTGAGTTTCTTATATATGAGTTAGTGTTGTTAGCAAGTGGATTAAGAATCTTGAGTATATATTTAGCAATGGGGTGTGTTGGCGAATTTATACAGCTGACTATTGGACGTAGAGGTGTATTTAGTTTATGTATTTTTGGTACTCCATAAAAATGAGGTGTTTTACTATTGTGTGATGTCAGTTTGAATCTTTCTATGACATTGAAATGATTTTTGTGTTTTTTTTTAACATATTGTATATCTGTCTCTCAATACGTTCTGTTGGATCATTATTTAGTATTGAGTAATTACCGTCATTTAAAAAAAAAACAAAAAAATCAATTCAATGACATAGAAAGATTCAAACTGGCACCACACAATAGTAAAACACCTCATTTTTATGGAGTACCAAAAATACATAAACTAAATACACCTCTACATCCAATAGTCAGCTGTATAAATTCGCCAACACACCCCATTGCTAAATATATACTCAAGATTCTTAATCCACTTGCTAACAACACTAACTCATATATAAGAAACTCACATTTTTTAGAGAAACTATCACAAATTAATTTAAATCCTAACGATACTCTGGTAAGTTTTGATGTTGTGAGTCTATTTACCAACGTAGCTGTTGATAAAACTTTAAATATTGTAAGAAACAAATTAGCAAATGATACTAACCTTGGTGAACGTACAAATTTTAGTATTGACACAATACTCGAATTACTTACCTTTTGCGTAAAAACTACTTATTTTCAATACAATACCAATTACTATGATCAAAACAATGGTATGGCTATGGGTTCGCCTTTATCACCTTTATTAAGTAATATTTTTATGGAAAATTTTGAATTAAATTTTGTTGAAAATTATCAATATAACCTTTAATTTGGTGGCGTTATATAGATGACATTTTTTTCAATTTATCCATATAACGAACATTTTCTTAACGATTTTCTAAATCATATTAACACCAAAGAACCCACAATCAAATTCACTATAGAAAGAGAAATTAATGAACAACTTTCATTTCTTGACATTCTTATAAAAAAAGACTTGAATAGTTTCGAAACAAAAATATACAGAAAACCTACACATACAAACAGATATTTAAATTTTAATTCAAATCACCCAATAATGGTCAAAAAGGGGGTCGTAAAAAGTCTATGTGATCGAATGGAAATAATTTGTAATAATCAAAATTTCAACACAGAAAAAGAATTTTTGAGCAATGTTTTGATTAATAATAACTATCCTATTGATTTCATTCAAAAATGCCTTATAGAATTTGAACAACCAAATATCAGACAAAATCAAAGTAGACCTATTATGAATTCCTGGTTTATCAGACCAAATAAAACGAATAGGTAATAAATTTAACATTCGTACCATTTTCAAAACAGAAAACACCCTTAGATCTAAACTAACAAAAACAAAACCACTTAATGAAAATGAAACTACTAAAAATGTTATCTATAAAATACCATGTGAATGTAATAAATTTTATATAGGTGAGACCTGTAGACCATTATCAAAACGTATAAAAGAACACCAAACTTATATTAGAAGTGCACAATTCCACAAATCACATATTTGTCAACATGCATTTGATAACAATCACAGAATACAATGGAACGCTTCTAGTATTTTAGCAAAGGAGCCTTCATCTAAAAAACGTAAAATTAAAGAAAGTTCTTTAATTTTATTAAATAAAGATGAATGTGTTGCTTCAACTTCTGTTTTAATAGCACTTGGTTACCTTTGCTAAAAACTGAAGTTGATAAGGGACACTTAAAAATGAACTAATCCTTTCAACAAGAATCATTAAATTCTTCCTAAGCGAATAACACCAAATTATAGATATATAAAACTTCAAAAACAAATTAATTTACCAAATAACACCTCAATATCACACTAAAGACCAGTTAACCAGTAATTAAATATGGCATTATAATTGTCATCTTGTCAAAGTCAGTTCAAAGCTTGACAATCTGCAAGAGCTTTTTACTGTTTTATTGTATTTGCTAACCATTTTCATTTTTAGTTTCTTTTATTCTTGAAAACGATAGCAGACTTGCTTATCGAAACGTCGAGAATATCTAGCTAATTCATTAGGATCACTAAACTAGCACTTGTGCTGTTTACAACCTGGAGCCAGAGCCGAAGAGGCTCTATACCAATTCAAAACAAGCGTAATCATTTGTGGAGCCAAAGGCAATCAATTACAAGATAATCCATATCTATGTTGTGATACAAGGAACGATGCAATATTCACAAAGAATTATTATTAGTAGCTACTTTCAGACTTCTGAGCAAGGTTGCGGGCCACCTTGCTTTCGGTTTGCTTTATATAATGAATTGAAATAATTGAAATTTGGACTGTAGTCAGGGTTTTTACGAGCCATTGTTTGATATACTTCAGATCAATAATTTCAGACTTATTAAACATTTTTTGATGAGTAACTTTTTACTGAAAGAATGGCCAATCGGTCAATCCGTTTAAGACTAGTTTGCCTATAAGAGGAGTGAAATGGCAAACCATTGCGCCTCTCTGAGTCGGTTAAATAACAATGATTCGGCGCTCATGTTTGATGGCCAGCCGTTCGTAAGGTAACCTGAAAGAGGCAGTTGACCAAGGTACAGAAACTTGCCTCCTTGGACATAACATGGAGGCTGTTAACTTTAATAAGGATACGCCGCTGCGTTAACAAGGCGTGAAAAAATAAAGAGGCAACAAAATAATCACAAGACTTGTAAAATGCAGTCGATTTGCTATATTAATTCTAGTGTCCCAATATATTTAGTTTTCTAATAAAGGCGATTCTGAGTCTAACACTTCTACATTTAATTGTGGAGGAAGATGGTGGGAAAGCTTCAGTTCAATTGAATGACTGAGGTCAATGGACTCTGCGAGTTTGCTAAATGTTAAAATAAATGTCGATGTGTGTTCTTGGCACCAACAAAGCTGACTGGGTTAGCAGAAAAAACTTAGCACATTTGTTTGTTGAAAATTCTGCGTTATATTTTATTATAGATTTTCACCTACCATTTTGCAACTTTTAAAAAGTACAAGATACGTTGCTGGAATAGCTTTTGGTATCGTGTGACATTCCGTTTTGGTCACTAACTGTAACCTGTTAGTAAATTTCTAGTACGCCTCTGAGACTATTCGGGTCTCTGCTTGTAGTTCGACATTTAAATCCGATATTTAATTCCAACTCTGGCGCATTCGTCATAATCTCTGTCGTTTCATGCTTCGTAGGTTGCGCGATGTGAAAGTCGTGCGCGTTGTTTTCATCTTGTTAGCGGGCGCGCTTTTCAGAACCTCTCCTGTTGAGTTGTCGATTTATATAAATCTGGTTTAATCCCAGGTATCCTAGTAGGATTTTATCGATAAACAACGTAAAAATTCCCATATCGGCCATTTCCATTTGTTTTCGTTAGTTTTAGTGCTGCAGATGCGGGAATAACTCGCCAAGCGAGGATTTCGGGATTTGCTTTGTCTAGTGTTGGAACCCATTGTGGTGACTTGTGTTTTGTGTGACGTCTTTCTGCCCTCTTGTCAGGAGGTAAGTTTTCTTTATCAATTGCAGATGTTTTACGCTTCTCTTGGTCTTTATTAATTGCATGTGTGCATTATTTTGTTTTTTTATTTATATCGGACCCGATTTAGTAGCTTAATTGATCGGCGTGACGTCATATTAATTCGAGATTAAGTAAGGCTTATAGGCTTTTATATTCGGATGGCATAGTCTTTTGTATTTATTCGCTTGGCTTCGCGATTAATCCAATTAACCGTTTTCTTTCATATCGGACTCGATTTAGTACCTTAATTGGTCGGCGTGACGTCATATCAATTAGGGATTAATTAAGGCTTATAGGCTTTTATATATTAGTTTTTTTATTTATTTGCTGGTTTTCTTTATCAATTGCAGATGTTTTGCGCTTCTATTGGTCTTTATTAATTGCATTTGTGCATTATTTTTTTTATTTATATCGGACTCGATTTAGTAGCTTAATTGATCGGCGTGACGTCATATTAATTCGCGATTAATTAAGGCTTATAGGGTTTTATATTCGGATGGCATAGTAATTTGTATTTATTCGCTGAGCTTCGCGATTGATCCAATTAATCGTTTTCTTTCATATCGGACTCGATTTAGTAGCTTAATTGATCGGCGTGACGTCATATTAATTAGATTAATTAGGGCTTTTAGGCTTTTATATTTAAAGGGAATAGTCATTATTATTTATTCACTGGGTCTTGCGATTGGTTTATTTCCGATGAAATGTAATATAGATTTTCGTTAATTAAGTAGTGTAATTTATTTGACCTTTCTGAAGCGAATTAGCAGCGGGTGTAAAATTTGACTATCGATTATTACGTTACCTTATCAAGGGCATCTATTGTCTACAGCAATAAGTTGCAACTAATGCCAAAACCGCTAATTTCAAGGAAGTTATTCTGTTAACGAAGTTAGAATTGATGCAATGCAATTGTTGCTTTTATCTTTAATTTTAATATTTAATCGTGCAATTAACTTCTAGTGATTCGTGTGGGTAATTGATTTCAACTATTAATTAGACACTAAACCGGAAAATTCGGTTGTTAATTGTTGGGTAACGTAGTTTTGTTTATTATTAGTTTTCGTTGGCCATTCAGATTGCGTTATTGAATGCCCATTACGTCATATTTTCGTTCATTGTTATTACCTGATTGAACTTTTTTCTTGAATTAATAAAATAAAGGAAGAGACATGCTTGCTTTATTTGTCAAATTTGTTTAGTACGATTTTTCATTAAAGTATATTTTAGTGCTTTTTGTTCATTCATTCTTGAACTCTTATCAATATGGTATAAATATGATCTAGTACCAGATTAGTATAATACATAAAATTTGTTTTATTGCTTTTATACAGAATGATAACATCTTTTATTAATGTAGTGCAAATATTATAATGTACTAGACTTAGTACAATTTATGAAATCCATTTTACAGCTTTCTCTTCCGTAAGATAACATCTTTTATCAAGGTAGTACAAATATTATATTGTACTGGACTTAGTACAATTCATAAAAGTGATATTACAGCTTTCTCTTCTGTAGGATAACATCTATCCATGTAGTAAAAATATTATATTGTACTGGACTTAGTACAATTCATAAAAGTGATATTACAGCTTTCACTTCCGTATGATATCACCTTTTATCGATATAGTACAAATATTCTATTGTACTAAACTTAGTACATTTCCTAAAAATGAATTTTATAACTTTTTCTTCATCAAGATAACGTTGTTCGTTTATCGATATGGTGCAAGTGCTACACTGTACCAGACTTTGTACAACCTACAATTATATTTATTCATCTTCTTCGATTATGTACAATTATTTTACTGGGCCAACCTTGGTCCAAATTCTTGGACTTCTTTTTTTTCCTCCTCTTTCTAAATGCTGTAATATTATTTTTAACGGATGATGTCGGCTTCCCTTGGGCGAACTGAACTTTTTTTAGTTTTCTGCATAATTAATATTATGTTATAGTTGTAGTACGTCGATTGCTCTAATATATTATACGGGTTCTCTTCTCATTTATTTTCTGTTCTCATATAACCTCGGATTCATTTTGAATTTGACTGAAAATAGGGTTTTCCTTTTTAATATGTAATTTTAAAAATTTTATTCTTTCGTAAGAATTGTGTACAGTATGTCCGGCGATGGGGTAGACAAGAGGACAAATGGACCAAAAATTGCATTTCTCGATAAAAAGTCATTCTTCATAAAAAATTTTGCTTGTTAAAAAAATAAGATTGTCGTTGAGAAAAATATGTTTTTTTATACAGGGTGACCAAAAAGTTAAATATTCAATTTTTTTAAAGAATTAAATAACCTTATTTTTCAGTTTTCATCAAAATACTACTTAAGAAATGTGCTTTAAATCATTCTGATACGGGTACGTTGGAAATCGTTCATAAAAGTTTTCAATAACGTATCTGTATGAAGAATAGCCATTACCATATCATTGGATTAAATGTATTCTTTGCTCCGTTGTTAACATTATAAATGAAATACCATTAAAAGTTACAGACTTAATCATGCTCACAACTTGTCAGTGAGGGCAATTTGGTGAAATGCAGAATTTTGGTGAGATTTTTATTCTTAATTTTTTTATTTGTTGTTCTGGCTTTTTAATTGAGGTATGGTAAGTTTTTTTTTACAATTTTTATATTGTTTTGTTATTAAAAAAAGGATAAGTTAAATGAAATTAAACAATTTAAGGATATCATAGACTGGCTGCTAGTGAACACAAATTTTAACTAATTAAATTATGGAAATAAGTATTACATCATTAAAACTTTAGGAAGACCCCAACCAAATTTAATTTCTTTAAAATCAACAGATAACCATCAAAATCGCGGCTTTAATGTAAATTGGTATACAAAATATGATTGGTTAACCGGATCAATTAAATAGGGAAAGCTTTTTTTTGCTGGTCTTGCTTGAAATGTTGAATTTTATGTACCGCTGCTTTATGAAATTTAATGAGTTTTCTAAAAAGGGCTTATCCACTCAGATCCATTAATATTTACACTATTATAGCAAAAAGTGACAACTTACTCAATAATGGAATCTACATGTGTTAATATCACCTTCATTTTTGTATCTGGAATGGACGACTGCGTCAGTAATTCGGGCAGCTTAACGAAGAGTCTTGCAAAGTGGATGGCACCATATACCAAACATGGTGGCGGAGGTTGCTGACTGTAAACAGATTCGGGCAGCAGGCGCCATGACAGAGCCTTCGCCATCGGACCGTTTATATCAGAATTACTGCTACCAATACTAAAATAGAATTATCAAAAGAGATTTAGAAAGCGCGTAGCATACGCTAACATTTTTTGTTACAAATTTCACCCTTGCACTCACCAACTAAAGATTTTGGTCAAGATGCATGTTTTCTAAGTTCGTTTTCATTCAATTATTTAAAGGCAATCCATTTTACAAAGATACATACAATTTAATGGAATTAAACTACACCTACAGTACATTTAGTCATGTATTGACATAAACTTTTACCATATATCTAATGACATCAATTAAATTATAAATTATAAAATGTAGACAAGTGAAATCAAGAAGAACGTGGCAGGAAAAAACAATGAATATGCACCAGGTCAAAGGTTTTGGACGTAAGCGATTTTTTAGATTTCCCAGAGAAATGCGGAACAGATCGAGACATTTTCATAAATTGTCCAGGTTGACGAGTCTTGCTATGGGGAATGCATTCCATAATTACACCAAAGAAATTAGTAGTTACGTAATAGAAAACTTTTTCAGTGATAAGTTAAAGTCAAAGCCAAAGTCAAAAAATAGCTTTATTGTCGTAACTTACAAAGCTGTTGACAAAGCCATACCTACTCAATATCTAATATCTAAAAGGTCGATAGTTCCAATAAAACTTATTCCTAAGTACATACTAAAAACACACCAGTCCATAGAGTAATAAAGCGAAAAAAGACGATATAAAAAGTACAACAATCTTCACAAACATTTTTCAATCAATCCTATCACTAAAAAATTCATTTAGGTTGTAGTAAGCCTTCTCCGATAACACTTGTTTTGTTTGTTTTCGGAGCCGCTCAATGCATGGTTGCCTTCTCAACCGCAAGGGGAGATGATTAAAGATCTTCTTGCCTCCCTAAATTATGGAGCTTCTAACTACCTCTGAGCGTGGAATGGGTAACCCAAGGGTATGAGTGTGACGCATATTATATTGCCCACCTATAGATAGCTCACTCTTGTATTTCTTAAAAAAAAGAAAACCGTCTCCAAAACAAATATACAACACAGAGTCAAATTGCCATGTCTTACAAATAATGGACAACATGAATCGCGAACCTTTGCACCACACATATATCTGATTGCCCTCTTCTGCAAGACAAACACAGAGTTGAACAAGTAGTAAGCACATGAACCCCAAAAACAAATACCATATCGAAGGTGGGATTCGACCAAAGCAAAATAAGAATTTCTAGCGATGGAGAAGTCCAAACTGTTAGAAATTACCCTGAGGGCATAACAACCAGAAGAGATCTTATTGGAAACATTCAATATATGATCTTCAAACCTCAAAGAGTTATCTATTGATAAGCCCAGAAATTTGTTCATGTTGGGTGTTGGAATCAGTTGACCCTCCAGATAAATATCGTCCACAGCTCACTTAAAATTTAAAATGTTGGTTTTGGAAACATTAAATGATAAAGAGTTTGCATCACACCACCGCTTTATCTTCACCAAATTTGTCCTTACATTGGATCTGAGATGATCGACATCCGAAACATGCCAGAGAATGGTGGTATCATCGGCGAAGATGGTGAATTTTCCCGCTATCGAAAGGTGCGAAAGGTCATTCACATAACTCAGGAACAGAAGTGGCCCCAAGACAGAGCCCTGGGGGACGCCGGCCCTCACACTCAGTTCATCAGAGCTGCTCCCAGCAAACACGACCGTCTGAACACGCTCAGACAAATACGATCGAAACCACTCCAACGCCATGCCCCTAAATCCATACATCTCTAGTTTCAACAA
>JAEQML010069499.1:0-17437 GCA_016904865.1 Pissodes strobi | reverse complement strand
AAATTCAAAAAGTAAACGAAAAGTAGTAAAAATCAAAATTGCACAAAATGTTAGTTAGTCCCTTTCTCAAATAAACGATTCATATATGTTTCAGATACCATTATGTCAAGATCAGGATCAAGCTGTGCTGGTTTTGGCTATAACAACACTTATTCTATTAAGCAAAGTGGTGAAAGAAAAATTATTTTACATGTGCTTCCCAAACCAAAGGATATGGTGTCCCAAAGTGTAAGAAAGGAATGGATTAGCCGCTGTAGTAGACAGGATAAATTCAACCCTGACACTAGCAGCATTTGTTCAGATCATTTTGTGATTCTTTTTTTTATTCTTGGCTAAAGTTTGCACCACATGGAAGTAACAATATAATTTAGTTTTAATGATATATAGGAAATTTTGTACTTTTGACTTTCCGTGAACAATTTTTTAAATTCAATGATTTTTGTATGGTGTAAAATTTTTGCACTACTATTTAATAATAATAAATATAATAATGGTGTATTGCCCATTTTCGCATATTTATGCTTTAAACAGTATATATAAAATATAAAAGTTAATTACTTAAGAGTAAATGTATAATATAGTTAAGAATGTTAAGAGGCTTTAGACAGATAATATAAAAGTTCAGGAGTAAATGTATAATATAGTTAAGATACTTTAGACAGTATGTATAAAATACGATATAAGATATAATTTATGTTGTATATTGAGGACGTAGAATTAACAATACAGTTAATATTGAAATATACTGTGCATATGAACATACAATACTGTTGGAGATGAGACTCAAATTTGTGCAGACTATAATAAGCGCCTTGCAGTAATATTTTTTTCACCACTCTTAAATGGATTTATACTAGTAGGTATATTTGATGTTTGTGGGAAGAAGGTTGTATATGGTAATACCGATGTAATAGGTACTTTTTAACAATTTAGTTGAAATGGTAAAGATAGGCCAAATAATGAGATCTTTACGGAGATTATAGGAATTATTTTCGTTAGTGAGCTCACAGTGCTGATCCAGTTTTCTTAAAACGTGTTGTAAGAACCGAAATTCAAATAGTTTTAGAGCAGCCGGACTATGATGATGGAGCTGATAGCACTTTCAAAGCTGAAGACATAGAAACAGCTTTGGATGAAATAGAGAAAGAAGATGCTTCTTTTAATCCTATTGTGTATCATTTGCAAAATTTTATATAAGTAACAAGATGTGAGGGTTATTATATTGATACTTTAAAAATACTGTTTACTTGAAGTTCTTAGTTGTAGCTTATATATTCATTATTCCACTCTCACCTCTCCAGAAGTGAATTGCGTAGCACATTTTAGAGTGAAAGTAACCAAAGCATACTTACTATTTGAAGCACTGTGGGTGATGTAACTTGTTGCAATAGATGCATAGAGTACTGAAGTTCTTTATCAATAGTGAGTCCAGGGATTTTGATCTCTGCTAGGTTACTCAGAGTGGTTTTAGTATTAAGGTGTATATTTGATGTATGTGTGTGATGTTCTGTTTCTTGAATAAAATATAATTTGTTGTATCAAGGTTGAGTTAATTTATTTGCATTATAGCAGTGTGCCAAGTCGCTGATTACTTTCTCTGTTTCAGTTTTTAAATTTTCATAGTTCCAATCACCAATAACATGTTGTGCCATCTGCGTAGATTATGATCTTTTTCAGATACATCTTATGTAAGGTCATTCACAAACAAGTTGAACAGCACTGGTCCTGAGATAGAACCCGAGTATAAAGGTCGATCTTTATACTCGGATAGAACCTTGTGTTACTCCGTTTATATTATATAATAGCTAACCCTAATATTATCATACAGTGTAGAGTGTAGACCATTAAACTAATAGTGTCAAAAATAGAATGTTTTAAGATTTGTACCAGCTTTTTCTAAATCGTCCAGGTATCCACAGAACAGGAAAGAAGCATGTATCTCATATGGATAAACTTACAGCTTTCTCACTTGTGTTTCACATCTGCGGTCTTAAAATATATGTTTTAGAAAGTAACATATTTTTATTTTTTGCGCACCGTGTATACTTAATTTGAGTTTTTGTATGGTTAAAATTATTTTTATTTATGCACTAGCTTCCATATAGAATAACATTTTCTGAGAAGCAGTTATTAGGCTTTTCCAAATATGCATACGTTTTTGGCCCACACTGTATAAAAGAGTAGTCAGATTTTATTTTATTGTTGTCTATTTTTCTCTAATAAGCTCCTATTATTCATACTCTTAAGGATATTTTTCATACAAGAATTAATAATCCTCCGTCTTCTGTTTACTTTTGGCTTATCCAGGTTTGTTAGAATTCAAAAACAAAAAGCTTGTAAAAAATATTTTCCATTCTTCATTAATAAAAAAAACCTTGGTAATTTCATAAGAAATAGTTTAGTTTTACTATCCATTTAAAATTTTGAGTTTAAACCCTTTTTTATAAACTCTAAACAAGAAAAATAGCCTTGCTCGTACGACTTTGCCATATGTACGTTAAGGCTTTCGCGCCAAATTTCGCGCGTGGCTACGTCACAAAAAAGCAGCTGTCAGTGAAAAAATTCGGCAGATCGAACCATCCTGTCTTGTTTAAAGTTCTTGGAATTGCACATTGCGACAATACCCAGTATTGTATAACTTACAGTACAAAAAATCTGAATCCAAGCGCTCTAGATCGAAAATTCTCACCGGTAGCATATATACCTGAAAATATGAAAAAAATACATTTTTTCTTCAAACGGCAGTAAATCCGTCATTACTCGACTGTGTAGGCGGCCGTGAAGTTTCGTTTTTCCTCCGCCGGAGCTTTACTTTTCACTTTTCCGCCGGCGGAGGTAAAAGTGTTGTCATAGCAACATAGATACAATACAAACAGACAACAAAATAAGCGTCAACAACTTAAGATTTATTAAACTACAATTTGTATTTATCACTCAATTTGTGACTGCATTTCTAAAAATCACCAATTTAGGAACAAATTGGTTATTATTTAATCGAACTTACTCAATAACTGCTTATCAATACGGAATTAAAACGCAATCGGAGACGTACTCTTAAAAAATAATTATTGTTGACAGTGTCCACTGACAGCTTTATGTTACATTATATTCACCGACACCGGTCCAAGCAAGGCCACCTACGACCGTGGTCTTAGCCGCCTTGCGAACCCATTTATCTTTAATAATAATTGGATATTATTACTATTAAAAGAGATGCTTTTGCATTAATTTGTCGACATTTGAAGAAAAAACAGCATATTTTATTTGGAGGAAAAGTTACTTTTCATGGCTTGCTCTCTATTACCAGCCTCACTCCGTTCGGCTGTTAAACACGAGCGCGCCATGAAAAGTATCACTTTTCCTCCATATAAAATAATATACTATTATATCAAGGCATGATGTAGGTACAACTGTCAGGCGAAATATACAAGTTCATAAAAATTTTCTTGTGAATTCTTTTTGGCACAAGTTATATTTTGATAGAGAATATCATCATTTAGCCATCAAAATCAAACCTAGAGCAATTCACCAAAAACCTATAATTATTAATTAATAAGTAATAAATTGGCATAAGTGAAAAAAAAATGTTGGTTCTCGAATATTTATAAAATTCGAAGAGTAAGGATCAGTGTACTTACCTTAAGGTTACACCAAAAAAAATGTTGAAGTAACATTTTCTTTGGTTACACATAATTTTTCCTTTGGGGAAATTCATTTTGTCACTCGGTTATATGGCTGTTTCAAAAGTCTTGTCTTATATTCGATAAGATATACGAAAATAGTTTTTTAGAAACTCAAAAATACTCGCGAAATTTTTTCTCATTATCGTATAAATATTTCTCAACTAACAGAGTATAATGACCCTCATGTGGCCGGGTTTTAAATATATCATATTCGACTTCACGTTGCCGAACACGGCTAGTCAGAAGAAGCTCTTCCTCTATTTCATCTATTAAAATTTGCAAAATAAAATTTTCGATATCCATTTCCTTTCGTCGGCGTGCGGACACTCTGCCCGCTAGGAATGCACTGTGACCAGGCGGGACGGCAGCGAAACGTGCAAAGGCACCGTGGTTTTCACGCCAAGCTTCCGTTCCGTCACCGTCACGTTTCCTAGGAACGCAAGCCTTAACGCTAAACTGAGTTTGATATACTAATTTTATGTCTATGTTCTTAAAAGCTTTTTGGAGCCCTCTAGTTTACTACAAAATACGATGTCGAAACATATTTTGTATTTTCATCCTGATTAACGAAAGAAGTGCAATCACGAATGGATTTTCTAAAGATGCGTACAGACCTGACGAGAGGCGCACGCTTCACGCATGCGACGCGCCGACCGCGCGCCTGCTACGCGAACGTGACGCGTACGGTTTTCTCGCGCGCCTGCTGTGAGCCATGTAGAGAGACGCCCGCGACTAAGTTCTATTGCACTACTTCACTGATTCTTGCGCGTTTGCTACGCTCCTACTACTACCCGTCCATACTACGCCTCGATATTTCTTTGATCTGCCGGCCGTCGAAAAACCGACAGCAGACGGGCAGCGACGCGCCTCGGACAGACGGCGCTAGCGCCGCGCGCGCGCCCCGTCCACACTAGGCATTTTGGTCTGTGGCGTGCGTGTCGCGCGCGCGTCGCGGCAGGTCTGTACGCACCTTAATGCATGCCTATAAATTAGTTAATATCGAAATTGTTAAATTCGCTATATTCTCTCCTTTTCATTGTTAAATCTTTCTTTACTGAGGGAAAAATTAACCATAGGATGTACTAAAGAATGAAAACTGGCCAATTTCTGTTGGTCGCAGGGGAAGAAGTCGTTAGGAGTACATCGGTGAGTGGTAGTATTATTTTTTTTTTTTATAAAAATCAAATTCCAATGTATTATTATCATTCCTAATTACTAAAGTATCCAAAATGGTAGTTGGCCGTTGTTTTCGACTTCATAAGTAAGTTTAATGGTGGGGAAACGCCTGTTTAAGTTTGTTACAAAATCTTCAATATATTAGCAGTGTTCTTATCGAAAATTCTTTTGAGAACAATCACAGAATAGTCATTAAAAAATTAATTAATTCATAGCATACGGGATAAAATGCGAAAATATGGAAATTATTAAATGTGAGAATGGTTTAAATAGAGATGGAGATCTATCTCATATAATCAGTCAAATGTTCAAGTTAATGAAGCGCGACGAAAGGAGGATTAGTTCTTTTTTGGTTACGATTGATTACAGGGACGGATGGGCTCTGTGAGACCGGCCCGGGAAAATTTCGGGTAAAGCGGCCCACTTGACACTTCGTGCGTAGGTGTAGAAGATATGCTTTTTCCTAAAAGAGAAAACTACGCCACGAGTTACGACACACATTTATTTAGTAGTATCAAAAATAGTCTTATAAAAAACAATTAACATTAACATTATATTATAGCAAGCCTCTCATCACCTAACCTATTTCTTAGCCTATTCTTAATCCATTTGGGAGTGGAAATTGATCTTTTACATGTCATCTGGGTGATTGGCAAAGTCAAAATATATTGATACACTGTGGCTAAAACTGAATACGCTTCCTAATACACAGTTATATTTCAAAATAGCGCCGTAATACGCAATCCCTGCAGGAGCAAGTTTTTGATATATCTTTGGAACCTATTTGCGCATTGTATTCATCATCCTCATCTTCACTTTTACTATGAATAGAAATATTGGTTCTAGCAAACTTTTCCTGAACATATAACTTGTAAAGGTCCCAATTACAAGCAACACTGATTAATTCCTCCTTAATTCTTTAAGCTGTAGCCTTGCCATTCAATTTTGCAACTAATTTAGGTATCAAGAGCATATCTTTGGCAGGTAATGAGCCTTGTTTCTTCAAAATATGTTGGATTGAAAATTGCTATATGGCAAAGAGGTCTATATTTTGGGACATTGACTCACATATCATATCCATAATCATAGTGTACGATTGAATTTGGAACCTTTTGTCCTCATCTTGTGGAGCCTCATCAGAAGCTTTTTCATCAAAAAACGTTTTAACCCGTGTTTAATAATTTTCTAATACAACGTCCAATCCACGTTCATCCAGTTCTTTATTAACTGAAGAAATGAAAGCACGAATAGATTTTTCGATCCATTCCATATCTCTCTGAATAGCTTTTAAATCTTGTATTGATGTCATGATCATAGCATTGTCTCTAATTAGGTCTAAATCTTTTGTTTGGAGATATCGTGAAATTGGTCCTGTAATAGGAAATATTTTCTAAAATATGGTGTTATACTAACCGTTTGAAATGTTGTCAAACTAGTCTTATAGATTTCTGCTGGGGATCGGACATCTCGATTAAAATCTGTGTTCTTTGAAATAATATCTAGTGATTCTAGTAGGTCTACTTAGAACGGGTAAGATCTTTTGTGGTGTTTTTTTTTGTAGAATAATCAAACTGGAATATTTTAATTAAGGCTTGTTCTTTGGACCACAATCGTGTTTGTCCTATTGTCTGCAGTACTCTTTGTTTTAGATCATGAGACGTTTTTTCCAAATATCTATTTTTTGTATGAGTCCTTAAAAAGACAGCAACCGAGTTCAAAAATGCAAAAAAGGTTGCTGCCTTGATATGTCCATTCAACACATCTCTCAGCACTAAATTTGGTAGATGACTATACCACCACACATGTACTTGTTCCGAATTTTATTGTTTCATCTTAGTAGCAAAACTACCATATTATCCCAGCATATTAGCAGCACTGTCTGTTAAATCAGCAATACGCTTACTAACGTTTAGTCAGTATTTTTTGCGTAACTTCTCTGATTCAATTTTGAAACCCTTTTCCGGTTGAATTGTGGCAAGATACTACTGCTAGCTGCCTCTGATAAACCATTTCCTTCATCTCTTGTAGACACATCTAAAAGATAAAAATATAAATACACTGTTTTCGTCCAACACAAATATCTATGTCGTAAACCTGTGTGTATAAACTAAGCAAGTAGAATATAACAACAGCACGTTACGTAAGTATGTACATTCGCATTTACAAAAATTTTAATAAAATATATTCTACTGCTCACCTGACCCCAATAAAACACTGTTCCTTCACCGAGATGTGTTGCATGTTATCTATTTCCAGAGAAAACACCAGCCTCTTTTACTTCTTCACAAATAGTTTTTAAATTTTATTTGATAGTAGAGATATAACAAAAATTTTATCAATTTTTTAGTGTAGTGTAGTCACTTTTCGCCAACCGGCCCACTGGGAAATTTCCCGATCTCCCGCCTGTCCCATTCATCCCTGAATCAAGAGTAAGCTCAGTTTTAATTAGCTCCTGATGATGCTAACATGGTTATGGAAAGGCGCATCGAGTGCAAAAATTGTGTTCCGGGGTTGTGGATAAAACTGTGTTGTAGTGCATTTTGTCGAATGTTTGACCCCAACTTAGTTATGTTTAATAATAAAAACAAATAGAGATCATTGCTAATGAACCTTCAAGCTCCAACTGCATTCGTCAGTTAAATTCCATAAAAAAGACAACCCTATTAGACCCATTCGTTTTTTCAGCTTCCCTTCCTTATATAATTTTAATAATCCTTATAAATATAATTAGTTCTAACACCAATCTATCTGCAAAATTCTTCATAAGAAATTGATACGAACTAGTACAAGAAATTAGAAAAGTATTTCATTCGAATAAGTGGATTTTCTTATTTAAAATTAAATCAAACAAGTGTTAGTTTACTTATTAAACTTTTGACGGTAGTATTTTAGGCTTATTAATTTACTAACAATTCTTAGATTTTTTTTTTCATTTTATAACATATGGCCATCTCTGGGGTAGACCGTGTCACAAAGTCGTACGTAAAGTGTCAACCGAAAATGACGTTTACATTTTGTTTTTAAACATTTATTAATAATAATTATAAACAAACACATGTGGAGAATATATTTAAAATAAACTAGTATTGAATATTAAGTATTTAAATCGAACTGAAAAATGGAAAAGTTAGCGAAGTTAATCAATCTTATTAACAAAAACAGAACATATTTAAGATAAACTGATATCGAATAGAACCGAAGCACAAATGTTAGTTAGCATTTCCGCGGTTCTTGAAGCTTCCCTTATCCCTATAGTAGGATTCGGTAATTTTGCCAATTGGATACCCTTCCTTGAGCTCACGCGCGGCATGTGCTACAAAATTAGTCTTCTTCCTCGGTTTTGAATGTAATATGTCGTATGCATTTTTGTTTTGATCAAGTATTTTTCCGACAGAATAAATGGGAACTTTCCGTGATCCTACCCCTTCATTGACATGAACATAGTCGATAATATTCAATTCAATATTTTGCACAGATTTCATGTGCATCTTCCTCGTTACCGGTGAAACGCAAATTAAATGAAGTGTCATAATTATCATAAGAGCAATTGTCACTGCGGCACCTGTTATATGTGACGATGGCATGAGCTCAAAGAAAACGTTCCTTTTTAATTTTTTTTTAAATTTATTTCGTCGTATTTTCATTTGTAGCTCCTCACATATTGTATATATAACAGTATATAACAGGCGGTAAGCAAAACATCTCGCTCTCCCGAATCAAGAATGATAAACTAATATGAAAGGATGGTGCCTTCCCATTTAAACACATGTTCACTTTTTTCTGCCCCGTGCCCCGCGGCTCCCTCACCATCATTGGCGTTTTTGTGACGTAGCTGCGCGCGAATGGCTATCATTTTTACCATTGCTTGCATTGCAATTTCCATGTTTTGGTTCTGTTTTTAGTTCTTTACTCATATTTTCAAATATCTTAGAACTATTGGTAGTTGTGTTTTAGTGCTCTGAACATTGAGAAACCTGAAGTGTATTATATTTTCCTTTGATCCTAAAGAAAATCCCATAAATTGAGGATTAAAGCAGGGACCAGAGTGCCTGTTTTGTATGAATATTTTCCAGTGTAGTTTTCATTGACTTTTTATTAAATAAGGTAGGAAGAACTTTAAATTATGTTTAAATGTAAGCAAGTGTGGGAAGAATAATAATATTTTACTTAATATTATAGAGAAATTGTCAAACTGAGGGTTTTATTACACAGTAGTGTATCACTTGGCTATTTAGGTTTTAAACAATATTTTTAAAATAGTAGGTATGTTTACGGGAAAGTAATTCTTATTTATAGATTGTTTAGTTCCTTAGATTGTGATCTTGCTTATCACGTTAGAATATCATAAATATATTATGTCATACAGCAATCGCTACACTTATTACACTATGGAAAAGCCAGTGTCGAATCATATCATATATTAAGGATTTTTCATTCAGAAGCCCTCATGTTATTAGCATTATGAGTTCACTTACTAGTAAATAGACACAAGTTATAGAACTAAGGCTTTCTTAGTTCAATTTTATTTTCCATAATTTGAGAATAGATTGTCGAACTCTGAATGCCACAAGAAAATTACTATTTTGAATATCAGTAAACATGTACATAGATACAAATATACTTGTTTGTAGAATAAAAGGAATTTTTAACTACTTAATGTTCAACTTTTCTCTTTGGATATGATATTTTAGTTAGCTACAAATAATATAATAGGTATATATGAATCGTTTATTTCGGAAAGGTACTAACTAATATGTTTGTTTATACTATGCTAATATTTAGTGCCTTTCGAGAAATTAATATAATCAATGCCTTAATTTTATATGATAACCTCTTAAGATTCCTTTTCCAGAAGCCTCCTAGATGCTTGGTCACTTACTTGCGATACCATCATGCTAAATATAGAATCATTTGCAGTCTTACAGTTGTGCATACCAAAAATATTAACTATTAGCTGTGTTAAACAAAAAAGTCCTGATCTGCAAATTCTTGTAAGTGTACATTTTGCATGTAGGCGAATTGTATTATTGCCAATTCATCACGATTTTGCACTCATCATTAGATTTCTTTAGTAAAACTATTTTGCTCTTCTTTTATGTACAGCTAGTTCGGAGGTTCCTACTCTTTTAAATGCATCTCCAAGAGAAGGATTTTTTATTTGAAGATCTAGATATCCACACTTACAGCAAATGTCCCCTTGTGGACGACCAAAATGTAAATTAAAGTTCTCATGAAAATGTTTTACAAAGTAAGAATAGTGAATATTCGATGATGTATATTTTCCCTCGAGCAAATCAAAAATAAGTTTTCATATTGTTCGAGCAATAGGGAATGAAGCATGATCAAAAAAAAAAATATATCAGAGTCAGTGGGCAAATTAACTGTGAAAATAGTTAGTTTTTAGAACAATAAATGAAATCTATTTATATACTACATTTTATTTTTTTTTATGGCAGTGGCACACACACTAAAGGGAGATCCTATGGCGCTCGACGAGCGGTGTGTGTGCGAAGATGTTGATTGACACGGTTCTTGAATATTTGTAGGTTGTAATTAGTGGGAAACAGATGTCCTGGAAGTGCGCCAGACAAAGGAGTTCTGGTAAAGCGATGTTCTAGGTGTTTCTAGTTGTACGACGAACTGGTGCGCTCCTGCCGTCTGTCGGGACTGTCTGACAGGAGTTGCCAGGGGCGGGATTATGCGGGCCAAATCCTGGGAACATCTGCCGTGAAAGTATCTGTAAAACAGAGACATCTCGACCACATGTCTGCGATGTTCCAGACTATCCAGATTCCGGGTTAACTCCGGATCGCCGACGAGACGCACAGCCCTCTTCTGAATGGAATCCAGCAGCTTTAGGGTATGCTTTGGTGCGGCACCCCAGATATGTGAGCAATACTCTAAGCACGGTCTTATTTGCGCTTTGTACAGCAAGAGCAACTGCTGCGGTGTATAGAGTTTTTTGTTGCGAAATAGTGCACCAAGCTTCTGGGAGGCTGATTTTGCGATGTTAGCAACATGGTCATGCCATGACATATTGCTGTTGACCGGGACACCCAGCAGCCCGATTGACGAGGATGAAGGAATGGTCGATCCTGCCATAATGATGTCAGGGCCCGCTGTATTGGCCCTCTTAGTAAACGTTGCTGCTTGGGTCTTTGCTGCATTGATCTGGACCAAATTTCGGTCGCCCCAAGTTTGAACTTTCTCCAGGTCTTGATTAATTGCTGTAATCTGCTCCTGTCTGCGGTGATGAGTCTCAGTCGCTGGTAAGGGTTTTTCTGATCTAAAGTGGGAGACAAGGGTACTGTCATCTGCAAAACTGTATAAGCTTAGTGTTTAAATTAACCCATTTATACACCTTTATTCCATAAACAATATGCATTTACCTAGGTCGGAACATTTTAGGGATCTTGGTGTAACCTTTGACAATAATTAGTGAAACATCCAGAACTCTCGAATTTATTACCAGACTTAGCCATGAGTTTCACGACATTGATACTCTTAAAACTTTATTCTGTTCTTTTATAAGATCAAAACTAGAATACGCCTCATTAGTATGGTCATCAGCATATGATGCAGTATGCACACATAGATGATATGGAAAGGGTACAACATAGGTTCTTAAAGTTGCTTTACCTGAGGACTCATGGTTGCTATACCCATCCTCAGGGTGTTCCTGAGAACTTGCTTCGAATGTTTGATATGCAGTCCCTTAAAACTAGAACAGGCTACTCTTCCCAAGAATTCCTATTTAACTTACTTAATAATCTTATTGAATGCCCTGATCTCCTAAATAAAATTAACTTTCTTGTTCCTCACATGGGCTCCCGTCAGAATTTAACGTAGAGCAAGTCTTTTCACCCATTTATACAATGTGCAAAACACAATGCTTGTGGCAAGAATTTTGATATATTCAGTAGTTCTATTGCTGTGATACGGACTTTCTTCAAAGAGCATGATCCTGACCGTGTATCATGACTCTCCTTATCCTGACCTACCTACTGCTAATACCTCCCTATTATTGATTTGATTTGTTTTATTCTTTTTTATTGTCAAATATTTTATAGTTCATGATGTTCTACTTGTGATTTTTGGATACTTTACTGTAGATTATTGTATGTATTTCATAGTTTTAAGCTTAATTAGGTACTTTGATTATCTTTGTAATCCTGCTTTGTAATTGGGTCCGAACCTGTTAAGCAGTGTAACTAAATAAATAAATCAAAACAAAAGAAATTATCATGGAATTATATAAAGACTCACATCTGGGTGATGATCCGGTAACAGTCAGAGATTTGTTAAACCTTGAAGAAGATTTGCTTCCTGTATTGGTTATGCTTATAATAAGCATAGTGCAAGAATCGTGATGACTTGGCCGTAATACAATTCGATTACATGCAGAATGTACACTTACCAGTAGTTCCAGTTCAGCACTTGTTTTGTTTAACACAGCTAACAGTTAATATTTTTGATATACACTACTGTAACACCGATAAAACATTCGTCTACATTTACCATGAAGATATCGCCAGTAAGGGACCAAGCAGCTTGGAAGTTTCTGGAAAAGAAATCTTAAGAGGTTATCACATGATTAAGGCATTGATTATCATATAATTATGGCATTGCTTATATTGTGATATTGGTAGATTTTGTTGCTGTAATGAGTATCATTTAAAGAAAATTATTGAATATGCTGATTAATGAATCGATTCAAAATTCAAATTCAAAAAGTAAACGAAAAGTAGTAAAAATCAAAATTGCACAAAATGTTAGTTAGTCCCTTTCTCAAATAAACGATTCATATATGTTTCAGATACCATTATGTCAAGATCAGGATCAAGCTGTGCTGGTTTTGGCTATAACAACACTTATTCTATTAAGCAAAGTGGTGAAAGAAAAATTATTTTACATGTGCTTCCCAAACCAAAGGATATGGTGTCCCAAAGTGTAAGAAAGGAATGGATTAGCCGCTGTAGTAGACAGGATAAATTCAACCCTGACACTAGCAGCATTTGTTCAGATCATTTTGTGATTCTTTTTTTTATTCTTGGCTAAAGTTTGCACCACATGGAAGTAACAATATAATTTAGTTTTAATGATATATAGGAAATTTTGTACTTTTGACTTTCCGTGAACAATTTTTTAAATTCAATGATTTTTGTATGGTGTAAAATTTTTGCACTACTATTTAATAATAATAAATATAATAATGGTGTATTGCCCATTTTCGCATATTTATGCTTTAAACAGTATATATAAAATATAAAAGTTAATTACTTAAGAGTAAATGTATAATATAGTTAAGAATGTTAAGAGGCTTTAGACAGATAATATAAAAGTTCAGGAGTAAATGTATAATATAGTTAAGATACTTTAGACAGTATGTATAAAATACGATATAAGATATAATTTATGTTGTATATTGAGGACGTAGAATTAACAATACAGTTAATATTGAAATATACTGTGCATATGAACATACAATACTGTTGGAGATGAGACTCAAATTTGTGCAGACTATAATAAGCGCCTTGCAGTAATATTTTTTTCACCACTCTTAAATGGATTTATACTAGTAGGTATATTTGATGTTTGTGGGAAGAAGGTTGTATATGGTAATACCGATGTAATAGGTACTTTTTAACAATTTAGTTGAAATGGTAAAGATAGGCCAAATAATGAGATCTTTACGGAGATTATAGGAATTATTTTCGTTAGTGAGCTCACAGTGCTGATCCAGTTTTCTTAAAACGTGTTGTAAGAACCGAAATTCAAATAGTTTTAGAGCAGCCGGACTATGATGATGGAGCTGATAGCACTTTCAAAGCTGAAGACATAGAAACAGCTTTGGATGAAATAGAGAAAGAAGATGCTTCTTTTAATCCTATTGTGTATCATTTGCAAAATTTTATATAAGTAACAAGATGTGAGGGTTATTATATTGATACTTTAAAAATACTGTTTACTTGAAGTTCTTAGTTGTAGCTTATATATTCATTATTCCACTCTCACCTCTCCAGAAGTGAATTGCGTAGCACATTTTAGAGTGAAAGTAACCAAAGCATACTTACTATTTGAAGCACTGTGGGTGATGTAACTTGTTGCAATAGATGCATAGAGTACTGAAGTTCTTTATCAATAGTGAGTCCAGGGATTTTGATCTCTGCTAGGTTACTCAGAGTGGTTTTAGTATTAAGGTGTATATTTGATGTATGTGTGTGATGTTCTGTTTCTTGAATAAAATATAATTTGTTGTATCAAGGTTGAGTTAATTTATTTGCATTATAGCAGTGTGCCAAGTCGCTGATTACTTTCTCTGTTTCAGTTTTTAAATTTTCATAGTTCCAATCACCAATAACATGTTGTGCCATCTGCGTAGATTATGATCTTTTTCAGATACATCTTATGTAAGGTCATTCACAAACAAGTTGAACAGCACTGGTCCTGAGATAGAACCCGAGTATAAAGGTCGATCTTTATACTCGGATAGAACCTTGTGTTACTCCGTTTATATTATATAATAGCTAACCCTAATATTATCATACAGTGTAGAGTGTAGACCATTAAACTAATAGTGTCAAAAATAGAATGTTTTAAGATTTGTACCAGCTTTTTCTAAATCGTCCAGGTATCCACAGAACAGGAAAGAAGCATGTATCTCATATGGATAAACTTACAGCTTTCTCACTTGTGTTTCACATCTGCGGTCTTAAAATATATGTTTTAGAAAGTAACATATTTTTATTTTTTGCGCACCGTGTATACTTAATTTGAGTTTTTGTATGGTTAAAATTATTTTTATTTATGCACTAGCTTCCATATAGAATAACATTTTCTGAGAAGCAGTTATTAGGCTTTTCCAAATATGCATACGTTTTTGGCCCACACTGTATAAAAGAGTAGTCAGATTTTATTTTATTGTTGTCTATTTTTCTCTAATAAGCTCCTATTATTCATACTCTTAAGGATATTTTTCATACAAGAATTAATAATCCTCCGTCTTCTGTTTACTTTTGGCTTATCCAGGTTTGTTAGAATTCAAAAACAAAAAGCTTGTAAAAAATATTTTCCATTCTTCATTAATAAAAAAAACCTTGGTAATTTCATAAGAAATAGTTTAGTTTTACTATCCATTTAAAATTTTGAGTTTAAACCCTTTTTTATAAACTCTAAACAAGAAAAATAGCCTTGCTCGTACGACTTTGCCATATGTACGTTAAGGCTTTCGCGCCAAATTTCGCGCGTGGCTACGTCACAAAAAAGCAGCTGTCAGTGAAAAAATTCGGCAGATCGAACCATCCTGTCTTGTTTAAAGTTCTTGGAATTGCACATTGCGACAATACCCAGTATTGTATAACTTACAGTACAAAAAATCTGAATCCAAGCGCTCTAGATCGAAAATTCTCACCGGTAGCATATATACCTGAAAATATGAAAAAAATACATTTTTTCTTCAAACGGCAGTAAATCCGTCATTACTCGACTGTGTAGGCGGCCGTGAAGTTTCGTTTTTCCTCCGCCGGAGCTTTACTTTTCACTTTTCCGCCGGCGGAGGTAAAAGTGTTGTCATAGCAACATAGATACAATACAAACAGACAACAAAATAAGCGTCAACAACTTAAGATTTATTAAACTACAATTTGTATTTATCACTCAATTTGTGACTGCATTTCTAAAAATCACCAATTTAGGAACAAATTGGTTATTATTTAATCGAACTTACTCAATAACTGCTTATCAATACGGAATTAAAACGCAATCGGAGACGTACTCTTAAAAAATAATTATTGTTGACAGTGTCCACTGACAGCTTTATGTTACATTATATTCACCGACACCGGTCCAAGCAAGGCCACCTACGACCGTGGTCTTAGCCGCCTTGCGAACCCATTTATCTTTAATAATAATTGGATATTATTACTATTAAAAGAGATGCTTTTGCATTAATTTGTCGACATTTGAAGAAAAAACAGCATATTTTATTTGGAGGAAAAGTTACTTTTCATGGCTTGCTCTCTATTACCAGCCTCACTCCGTTCGGCTGTTAAACACGAGCGCGCCATGAAAAGTATCACTTTTCCTCCATATAAAATAATATACTATTATATCAAGGCATGATGTAGGTACAACTGTCAGGCGAAATATACAAGTTCATAAAAATTTTCTTGTGAATTCTTTTTGGCACAAGTTATATTTTGATAGAGAATATCATCATTTAGCCATCAAAATCAAACCTAGAGCAATTCACCAAAAACCTATAATTATTAATTAATAAGTAATAAATTGGCATAAGTGAAAAAAAAATGTTGGTTCTCGAATATTTATAAAATTCGAAGAGTAAGGATCAGTGTACTTACCTTAAGGTTACACCAAAAAAAATGTTGAAGTAACATTTTCTTTGGTTACACATAATTTTTCCTTTGGGGAAATTCATTTTGTCACTCGGTTATATGGCTGTTTCAAAAGTCTTGTCTTATATTCGATAAGATATACGAAAATAGTTTTTTAGAAACTCAAAAATACTCGCGAAATTTTTTCTCATTATCGTATAAATATTTCTCAACTAACAGAGTATAATGACCCTCATGTGGCCGGGTTTTAAATATATCATATTCGACTTCACGTTGCCGAACACGGCTAGTCAGAAGAAGCTCTTCCTCTATTTCATCTATTAAAATTTGCAAAATAAAATTTTCGATATCCATTTCCTTTCGTCGGCGTGCGGACACTCTGCCCGCTAGGAATGCACTGTGACCAGGCGGGACGGCAGCGAAACGTGCAAAGGCACCGTGGTTTTCACGCCAAGCTTCCGTTCCGTCACCGTCACGTTTCCTAGGAACGCAAGCCTTAACGCTAAACTGAGTTTGATATACTAATTTTATGTCTATGTTCTTAAAAGCTTTTTGGAGCCCTCTAGTTTACTACAAAATACGATGTCGAAACATATTTTGTATTTTCATCCTGATTAACGAAAGAAGTGCAATCACGAATGGATTTTCTAAAGATGCGTACAGACCTGACGAGAGGCGCACGCTTCACGCATGCGACGCGCCGACCGCGCGCCTGCTACGCGAACGTGACGCGTACGGTTTTCTCGCGCGCCTGCTGTGAGCCATGTAGAGAGACGCCCGCGACTAAGTTCTATTGCACTACTTCACTGATTCTTGCGCGTTTGCTACGCTCCTACTACTACCCGTCCATACTACGCCTCGATATTTCTTTGATCTGCCGGCCGTCGAAAAACCGACAGCAGACGGGCAGCGACGCGCCTCGGACAGACGGCGCTAGCGCCGCGCGCGCGCCCCGTCCACACTAGGCATTTTGGTCTGTGGCGTGCGTGTCGCGCGCGCGTCGCGGCAGGTCTGTACGCACCTTAATGCATGCCTATAAATTAGTTAATATCGAAATTGTTAAATTCGCTATATTCTCTCCTTTTCATTGTTAAATCTTTCTTTACTGAGGGAAAAATTAACCATAGGATGTACTAAAGAATGAAAACTGGCCAATTTCTGTTGGTCGCAGGGGAAGAAGTCGTTAGGAGTACATCGGTGAGTGGTAGTATTATTTTTTTTTTT
>MU194886.1:2649-17442 GCA_016904865.1 Pissodes strobi | reverse complement strand
GGATCTTGCACTAATATATATACCCAATGTTCCATTAGGTCCTAGTACGTCTACAGTTTGTTTGTTGCTTCATATCTGTAAGTTAAAAAATTAGAAACCAATGTGAAGTGTGGACAAAATTAAATGACCATGATGTATCGTAGCCCCGCGAGTTTAGGAATCAAACATAAATCGACCGGCATTTTATATCGTTACAAGCAATTTCTAAAACTGGCCTATTCCATAATTAACTTTTAACTGAAAATTTAAGTTTTTATCCGATCGAACGAAAAACTATACCTTTCCGATGTGTTTTCTCATCGCAAAAGTCATGATTCCAGTGCATTGTATTGCTTGGCAACATGCAATAACTGTACGTAAAACATTTCCGTCCTAGGCCGGGAATATAAAATTTCTGTCATATTTAAACACCTTGTTTGTCAGATCTGACGTTTATCAAAAGTTGTGGTTTCCCTAGTTACGTATTAAACTCCAAGCTCGCTCGATTCAAAACTTGATATTATGTTGAATTTAAATTTAAAACACCGTTTTTATTTAGAGTCATATTTGGCTCTAATTAATTCCGATCGGATAAAAAATAGTATGTGCAACTCGTAGGAAAAGCACATTCCTGGACTCCTGTGTTGCTGGTCTCGGCTGCGCCTCGTCCAGCAATTACCACAATCGTCCAGGAATGTTTTGCTTTTCCTCCTAGTTACGCAATATACTATTTATTTAAGTACACTCAAAAATATAATCTTCACCAAGGTATTGTTGGAATTTGTTTGTGGTGTGCGAACAATTGCCCAGTTGCGTTTTCGCCACAAATTTTTCCATATATTTGTTACAATGAGACTGATTAAAAAACATTTTTAGGTTTTCTAGAAAAAGCCACTGCTAGTGCAGAAGAGCAAAAAGAAACTCCTGAATTTTATCAATGACATTTGTTATTTAACTTTTAATAACTAACAATAACAAAAAAAAAGTATGTACTTATGTATATAAGTTTCAATGGCACTATAGCGTTTTGTACATAAAAATGTGGTTGTTCCTGCCCCCCCTGCTCACAAGATAGAACTCCGGGTCTTTCATTTTTAAACGACACGGACATGAAGAATGGCAAACATGAGGAGAATGAAACTACCATAGACCAAATAAAGGTTTTTGCTTTGAAATTATTTGACAACAAAAGTGGATGTTTGGCAAGCACCTTTTGAGGTTCACAACTTATTGATATTCTCCAACGTTTTGACAGAAAAGCAGAAACAAAAATCGTCCATTCATGATAAACCAATATAATCATTTATGGGTAGAGTCTTGGGTAGGGTCGACTTGCTGGATAGGCCTATATCATATTTTAGAATCGGTCTAAGAAGTCTACTGGAAAATGTTCTTTCATTTTATTGATTTGGTTAAACTTACCGCATGGATACGATACAAGACTGACATGTTTAAATATGGATTAGAGAAGAAGAAAAGAAAACGGTGAAAATTCAGGAAAAAGGGGAAGATCAAGTGGAAACGTTGAAACGGATTTACAAGAAAAGATGAAAAGAAGCAAAATAAAGTCAATATCCCAGTTTCAGATAGCTCACTTTCCAATTGAAAAAAGGAGAGATAAAGATGTAAAAAGCCCATATGTGGCCTAAAAACCTATTTCCATCGTACAAAGTGTAAGATATATTTATTTATGTATAAGCAAGAAAAAGAACTGGTTTGTTGAATTTCATATGTAACTTTATTGGACTTTGTTCCATAATTGGAATTTTTTTTTATGTTGTAATAGAAAAATAGACGTTTGGGGGTTTGAAAGTATATTTTTAAATTTAATATAAGTAACCACATTTTTTGCAAATAATTTTTTTTACTGAAGTTTTGCTAATCCGGGCATAGTCCCGGTAGAATTTTTAATACAGCCAGTTTTAACAAATTTTATTATTTATGTGTCAGCAGAGATTGGCAAAAATTTGATCTTTCCAAGCCTATTGGCAGCTTCTATATTGTGTTGTCTAATCTATTTAACCAGGCCTTCCCGTGCGTTTAATAAAAAAGAAGCCCAAAAAGAACAATCCCTGGCTTACTAAAGGGCTAAAGATTTCATCACTTAACCTTCACTGTCTAAACTATTTAAAAAAATGTAGTAATATCCACAGCTGTATTTCTTTTTGTAATAAATATCGTAGCATCTATAGAAAACTTTTTAACATTGCTAAAAATACGTACTATAATAATAGACTATCTAAGACAAAAAACAAAGAAAAGGAAAGTTGGGATATGATTAATGAATTTCGTAGTAAGTCTTGACATAGACCCAAATCGCTTAAATGATTTCAACTGTAACATAGCAAATGATCTAACCAAAAATTTATCCTCTAAAGCTGACCCATTATCTTACCTTAAAAACGTGAGCAACAAAAACTAATTTTTTTTTGAAACAAATAAGCACAAAATTAAATGTTATTTCTAAAATAAAAAATCTAGTGGAGACGACGAAATCGCAGCTGAGGTACTTTTGAGGTTACCTGACAAAGCCTTGGAAACCCTATTACTGTATTAATGAATCTTGACTACAGGGTGTGTTTCCTTCTTGCCTAAAATCTGCAACAGTGGTCTCCTTATTCAAGGGTGGTGACTCAGAAGAGTCAGAAGAGCCATCTAACTAAATTATCATTTAACCTTATAACTGTTAAACAGTTTGGTTGCCAAGAAGCCAAGGGTACTCATGATGCTATCTACAGTTTTCTTGAAGATGTCTATGTGGGGTTGAATCAGGGAGGCGTTCTGGCGGCGGTGTTCTGTGACCTGTCCCAGACGTTCGATTGCGTTAATCACCAAATACTGCTGTTAAAGCTCGAGATATATGGCTTTCAAGGCCTGGCTCTCTCTTGGTTCGGATCTTATCATGTGTGTCGATATCAGTATGTGATGTGCTCAGGAGTGAGGGCCTCATCATTAAGGGTTAGTTGTGATGTTACACAGGGCTCTGTTTTGGGACCTATTTTGTTCTTGCTATATATTAATGACCTTGTTCAATTAAACATCTCTGGACACTTCACTCTTTTTGCTGACGATATCTCAATTTTATGGAGACTGAGCGGCTGAAGCATGCCATGATTGATGGCTTGACCATCAAACTCATTTTGCGGTTTGATTGCAATCGTCTGTGTTTGAATCTGAGCAAGACCTACATGGTAGCAATTAAATGTGATGCCACAGGTCTACTTTTTGATGGGGGCCTCCTTCTAGGGATATCTGTAACTAGGTTCCTGGGAGTTATGATTGATGGCGATTTGCACTTTGAAGACCATATACTGGCTTTAAGCAGGAAACTGTCATCAGGGTGCTTTGCTGTGAGAGCGGTTAGGGAAGAATTGGGTCAGCAACTAGCAAGGCATGTCTATTTTTCTTTGTTTGAGTCACATCTCCGGTATGGTATTTATATACCATTCTGGGGTGTGGCTAATCGGGGCCTTTCAAATAATGTCCTCTTCGTTTTTCAGAAAATATTAGTGAGATTTATCGTAAATGTGCCTCACGGATAGTCCTGTGGCCTTTGGACCGCACTTCATGACTCAGAAGGTCTTGACTCTGACATCTCGTTTCATTTTGGAGACATCTTCATTTATTTTTATACATCGCACCAGACTGCAGCGTCCTACACCGCAGTGACTCGCCAAACTCATAATTTATACTTATCGATTCCAAGAAATCCTTTGGGGAAAAAGTCACAGATATATAAGGATCGCATTTTAATCTTCTGCCAATTAGTTTAAGAACGGTTAATATTCATTTCCGCAGATTACTTAAAACAATACTTTTAACTAAACCACACTATAGTATGGAGGAGTTCTGCAAGGACGTCCTTGAGGATATTTTTTTTGTTGTATTTTATACTATTTCATCTTTTTAATACTCTACTATGTATATTACAGTATATTTACTCGTTTTGCTCCCTTATTTTGTTTTTTTAATCTGTTTTCGACAATTTATGTCTTTGGGTACACATGCTTGGTTCCATAAGCAAAATGTATATTTTTGAAACAATAAAGTACTCTGTGAAATCGAATGATCAATGACCAATTGTTTAATTATTTAAAAACTAGCTCCTTACAGCCCCTTCAATTTTGAGGTATGTTCCCGATTTGCTTTTGGTTCGTTGCTAAATTTGAACAGCCACCTCCTAAGGGGCTAAGTCCACATACATATTTTATGTATAGCTAGTTTCGTGTAAGGCAACCTAATGACTTAAATGTTTTCGTGAAAGGACACCTTTAATTCATCTTATTAGATTTATGTATCCGGTCGGTATCGATTCAAAAAGGCATAAATAACATTAAGTATTAAGTTTCATATGAAGTCGTGTGTAAAGTAACACGTAAATCGTATTCCATAAGAGACTGATGATTAAACAAACTAAATATGAAAGACAGAGCATGTATATTATATTAGAGATGGATCGTGATTTCACGTACCGTGATTTATCACGGCGCCTGCACTCGGAACGGTTGGTCACCGTGACAACTTATTAGAAATCACGGTTCTCCCCGTTCGTACTATAAGGAATCTGTAAGTGATAATCGCGACTGCGAACTGGCTAGCTACAGACGCGCGGCGTGACCGTGCCGATATATAAACGCTGCCGTTAATTCGACAACATTCGACTGCTGCTATACGTTAGTTCCGTTCTTGAAACGTTCTTTTCAGATATACCGACGACAAAGTTTACAGAATAAATATATCTTTCTGTAGACTTTTCCAACGATGAAGTCAGGGTTCACGGTCCAGCCAGACACTTGTGGTTAAAAAATATTTGCCAAAATTTTATTAAGTAAAAAAAAAACAAAGTAACATGTATTATTGTATTTCAAAGGTAATATAAAAATAAATGCATTACAAAGCGTTCGAAAGGAAATAAAAATAATTTTAATGGTTTATGTTTATTTACATTTAATTTGAGACTATTGACTATTTGCCGCAGGTGTCGGCCGCTGGCTGATCAAAGCATGCCGACGTGAAGCGAAAAAAGCAGCTCCTCTTTCTTAATGCTTAATGTACTCCGCTTTTTTTTATTAAAGGCTTGTCGACATGTGTACTACGAATCACCCCTCGGTAAACGAAAACAGAGATAATATTTTAAAGTGTCGTTTAGGATAATTTAAATATATCCAGTAGTTGAAAAAATCAAAATCACGGACGTGACTGAGTCACTGGTTTTTTAGACCGTGATTTTTGGGGAACGGTCACTGATCACTACCGTGACTGAAAATTGCTGTCACGCCCCATCTCTATATTATATAGCTAAAGATTTCGTTTAGTTAGTCTTTTCACCGACATTGTCCTGATATGTTTCAAAATAAATCGCGCTCCGGCTTGTATTTATTTAACACCGTGTTTTATTTAAAATACCCATTTCCTGTAAAGAAAAGCTAATACATCTCAATAATTTTTCGAATTAGTAATAAAGTTCCGTATTTTGTCTTGGTTTTAAAAAAAATATTGTAACAATGTATTTTAACTAGTAGAAAACTAAATATGAAAGTGAAGATAACACCCAAAGACTTTTTTTATATGTCTGTATAATACCTAGCTAACATTACCTTAAAAACGCAACGTCGTATCATTAACAATAATTTATTACTTACAGTGTAGTCATAGTCGTCGTCAAAATCCATAGGGTCAAAATCGCCCTTGCAACGCTTTCTGTGCTCCACAATCAACGGTATATCACGTATCGTCTCTACTGCTGACATTTTTTAGCACAAATCCGAAATCCAATTTTAAACTCAAACTGTAGTTTTCAAAATTCGCGCGTACAAAACTCTCGATATCGATATCTCCGCACTTATGTAAGGTACGTCTCGTTTGCTTTTCGACTTCGTCTAAACGCGGGCGATCCGGCTCTAGTTGTTTTATATGTCAAGCGCCCACATCATCCTCACGTCACGAAGTTTCTAGGATATTCGATAGTAAGCGAACGCTACGCAATACGCTCCGGAAGCTCCTGAAAGATAGCGTGACCGTTTGCGTTTGTCGCGAGAAACAACGGGGGCTTTGAACGTATGGCGGTGAGTGCAGCAGAAGAATGCGACGACAGGTGCGGACTTTTGATTTTCTAGTGCGTTCTACAAGATCGCAAGACGTATAAAACACGATCGACTTTATTAAGCAGACCAGCAGACTATCTTATAACGATGAATAGTGGCAGTAGTGATTATTAACAGTCAGTACCTTGACACAATAGTATGAGAAATATATTATTTAAAGCGTCAATGATAACGAATTTTAATACCGCCACCATGTGGCCATACCATTTCCATTCTGATCCAACTGACTTGTTTGAGTTCGTTAATAAACATATCACTTCAAACATGAATAGCAAAATTGTGTGACATAAATCAAGATTCGCGGATGTTTATTCCACTGGGGCAATTTTTTTACTATACAATGAAGCAAGGAATAATTTTTTTTACAGAAAGTTGCAGAATTTCATCCCTGTTTCTATGCCGGCACTCGGTTACAGAGTTGAAATACATGGACATAAGCCATTTATTATTATAATAGGGATATCCGGAAAAGAGGTTTTTGACAAATTTTGCTATCTTATTATGCTTTGATTAAATAAAATTAGGAGAGCATGTTATAATAAGATTTATTATTTTAATATAGTTGTAATTGGGTTAATTCAAATTTTCATACTTGTTTAGTAGCTACTACGAACTTTTAAAAATTAAATAGGTCTAGTATTTTTAATACCTATTTGAAAGTACCAGCCCTTTTAGTGAATTAACGTATTGGGCTTGCTTGCTTGGTTAAGGGTTTGCTTCTAGGCAATTATTGCCAGCACGATTTGGGGGTGATCGCGATGCTGACTAGCTCTAGACCATATCGGGGCCACAGACTTTCGCCACGGCACATATAACAACCTTTCGCTATGGCACAAACTACTTCTCAGTTACTTATAGCTGTAACTGTGGACTATTACACATGCTGCGAAAATTACTCTTAACTTTTGCTGCTAAAATATGGCCACAATTAGTACTAACGAACACAACAAAGGTACAGTGGGTAAACGTCACATGAACAAACAATTCCAGTGGGGATCTGAAAAGGACACACAAATAAAATTAGGTTAGGGACTTGTCAAGCTGACATTTAACCCAGGGCAATGGCGGGTGGAGTAACTTGATATTCCATAAAAACGGTAGCGGCCTATGATCACAAATATTATTAAATTTCATAATATGGAACATAATAACACAGTCTATTGATATTATAATCAGTCCAAGAGTCCAAGCACTTAGGTATTCGAGCAATGAGTTTACTTTACCTCTCTCTTCCATACATTGCCGGCAAATAGTTTGTAAAGTAATACGTTCCTTTCGGGCATACATTTTGTAAATTACTTCCCTTAAACAACGCAGGGTATTGATCGTAATTCCAAGTTTGCTCCGGAAAACTTTTCCAGGCATATTCGAAATCCGTTCGTCACTTTGGATCTTCTAGGTTGCATAATGTGCTTTGTGGAACTTTTAGGGCTTCCGGCGCCTTTGAATTGCCTTAAATCGAGATCCTAAATCATTTTGAAAATAACTTACATTAAGCATACGTTTTTTGGATTTATCGGAATATCGTATTTTGGTTGGTGTATTTTTGCGTTACTTAATGATATTAACAGACATTAAACTTTTGACGTTAACATATAATAGTAATCGACGTTCATTTTTATTGGTAATTTTTTGTTTCACCTGATTGATAAATAAGGATGGAGTTGATGAGTATTAAAAATACTATATAATACTACTTAAATATAATGGGATAAAAATTTTACACTGCAAACAATTTGCTAAATCTTAAAACAAAAATAAAATTATCAAACGTTCTCCAGTAAAATTTGATGGGATCTCTTGCCGATAAAAACAGAAAATATGTCTATTTGTGTAATAATAATTAATTATTATAAATCGATAGTTCGAGAAAGTATAGTCAAGTCGATATAGGCAACGGCTGCCCACTCGATCGACCGATCCACCTACTCGAGCCATGTTTTCTATTTACTCATTAATTCCATTAAATATCTTCCAATTAGGCGACCTGTACGATGATTTATCCGAGCCCGAGCGAGCGTCTGTTTTTGGTTAGATTTGTTTTTTATTGCAGATTCCTAGAATTTGTTGGTAATCTGTGTCGTTTTACCATTGCCTTATTTGTAGGAACTTGGTTATTGATTGGTAAGCCTGGAAAGGTAAATTTATTTCCATGGGAATTTTTCAAGTAATGAATGACAATTTTGATATAAAAATATACTATTTTCTTCTAGTGCACACCATTTTTTATTGTTAAAGAAAAATAATAAGTGGCTTATTTCAATACAATAATTCAAGAACATTGGCCTACAAGATTGACGCATTTTATAAAATAAAATAGCGTGTAATAAATTGCCAAATACATGAATGCAAATTTAAAACCGTAAGGAATTCTTTATCATTTTTATATTAAATTTAATCCAAACATTTTCCAAACTAACCCATATAGATTTTTTGCATATATCGGCAACGTCGGCATGTATCAATATAAATATAATAACTTCGTATATACCCGGCTGTCTAAGTAAGAACCATCAGCGCAACCATATCGTTTTACTGTGATGAAAAATGCAATACGTAATACATCTTGTAATACATGCAATAATAAATAATTAAATATACTGGGGGTTAGAAATTCGAGTGCATGCATGGGGATCTCGGGAACCGTAAGAGATAAGAGGTCGCGCGGTTAAATCAAGGCATAGGTGTGCAATTTGATGTCCAACAAGATATCGTTTTGAAATTTTAAAAATTCTGCACACTTCCGGAGATATCCGAAAAAAAAAACGAAATTTTCCAAGATCCTTTTTATTTTTTTCTGACGTTATTTGAAAAAATATTTTAAAATAAATAACACTTTTTCATTGCCAGTTTTTCCCCTTTACAAGAAGGCGGTGTTAAATTTAAAATCCGACATTTCGTCTTCTAGCAACCATCATCAACTTATTTCTTTTAAATACGGTCCTGGAATATTTTTTTATTTTCGTTGAGTAATAGCCTCCCTAAGGCAATGATACAATCAGAGTTTTATCCACAATACTAGGGAATCCTAGTTTCTCTTGTTTCTTAACGCGTTCCCCTAAATAGCCAATGTAAAAAGTATTAGGAATACCTAAGAGTAGGAAAAAGGTAGGAAATTAGCTTTTATTTAAAATCTAAAATCTCAAATGTTAAAGAACTAGGTAAATAAAATTTTAATAACAAAACTAAATTTAACTCATAAGCAAAAGGCTAAAGTGTTTTTGTGAAATGGAAATTCAACATTAACATAAAGATAGCAAAACATACAACAAATAAATACATAATAAGGTTATTTATTTAACCTTATATATGTATTTATAAATACGTAATAACCTTATTATGTATTTATTTGTTGTATGTTTTTGCAATTTTTTTCTTTCGCAAAAACACTGAAATTATACTTTAGTGCTTTGCTTATGAGTTAAATTTAGTTTTATTATTAAAGTTTTATTTACCTAGTTCTTTAACATTTGTGAGATTTTAGATTTTAAATAAAAGCTAATATCCTACCTTTTTCCTATTCTTAGGTACCTATTTCTTGCAACTCTCTAATAATTTTTTCATTGGCTTTTTATGGGTGTGGGTTAAGAAACAAGAAAAGCTAAGATTCCCTTCGCCAACGTTTCGGAAAATCTAGGGCTTTGGGGATACATTTTTCAAAATGTTGACCAAAGGAAACCTTTTTTTTTTCTGGACCCAACCCGTCAAAAACCAAATTAAAAAAATTGATATTATTGTTGATCTAGCCCAAATTTACCCATACTTTCATTTCAACATAAAAGTATAAAAGTTTCTAATTTAATCGTTTTTCAATGCGTTGAATAAGGACGGATTTATAAATAAAATAATGTGTTAGACAGAGATGGGCGATTCATACATTTTATTGCGAATATTTCTTAAAATTATGATTTTTTCTTATTACGTCATTGCCTTACGGAGGCTAAAAGGCAACGAAAAACAAAAAAATATATATCCAGGACAGTATTTAAAAAAATTAAATTGATGATGGTTGCTAGAAGACGAAACGTCGGATTTTAAATTTAACAACGCCTCCTTCTAGAGGGGAAAAAGTGGCAATGAAAAAGTGTTATTTATTTTAAAATATTTTTTCAAATGTCAGAAAAAATAAAAAACTGTATTGGAAAATTTCGTATTTTTCCGGATATCTCCGAAAGTGTTCAGAATTTTTCAAATTTCAAAACGGCACCTTGTTGAACGTTAAATTGCGCAACTTTGCCTCAATTTAACCGACATCGTATCTCTTACGGTTCCCGAGATCGCCTTGCATGCACTCGAATTTGAAGCACCCTGTATACAAGATCTATCATAAATTTTGCTAAATACGACTGAAATTTTTTTGAGATATCCGAACCAAAACTAGCTAATCGCTTAGAAATTGAAATAGCAATATAAGTGAGCTTAAAAGACAAAATATCAAAAAAAGTTATTACAAAAAAGTATTGAAAATAATTTGGATAAAATATTTTAGAAATTTGGAAATTAGTCTCGAAAATATTTTTTAAGTATCTAAAACCTTAATAATTAATATTTAAGTTTCCGATTATATTCTGTTGGAAAGAGGTGTAACAAACTTTTCAATTCAAAGCCCGATGTTGCCGATGTTAATGCAAAGTGTCAAATTTTACATTACGATCGGTTGGATTTCCCTCGTAAATTTAGGATAATTTGACCAACTCTCGCAATATTTTCTCGTTTTATCAGAAGGAAAATAAAATAACATTTTAACTATACCCTGACACTGAGCTAACAATTTTCGAAAATTAAAACCAGAACTAGAAATTAATTGATTTCTGTGGTAGACAATAAGGCTCTTTAATGAACCGAGTGTATCATCATATGATTCGGCATTTGCAGAAAAAGCCGCGAATTTGGTAATGTTGCTTATACTATTTTTAAACAAAAACTATCAACAACGTTGCTAGATCTCCCGATATTTTTGCAAGCAACATACCCTTCCACAGTGAATCAATGCGTATGCAGTGTTGCCGCTCGTTTTACGGTACAGAAATTTCGTAGTTTTTTTAGTGTTTCCGTCGAAAATTTTTCAGCAACTACGAAAAAATGTCGACGTCTGGCAATCCTGCCAGGAAGCATTCTTTTTAATTAGCACGTGTGATTCCCGCCGATACAAGGACCGACAAAAATAGAGATACCTATTTAATTATTATTCGATCATGACCAGGCATGTTTTCGTCCATTCCGGGAGGAACTATATAAAACGAACGTGAGACACGTCTTTTACTTTTAAGGTGCCGGCATTTGCACACCGAATTTTAAAAACAAAACGAGATAAATCTCGAAGGTTGACTTCAGCGTGACCTTACAAGTTATGTTGTTAAATCGTATATAGGTGATCAATAAATAGATCGGAACGGATCATGATCGTAGTTAATTTTCTGTTTGGTGCTCTATTTTCATCAAAAAATTAAAATAGCCATAAGCCTACAAGCATAGATATCAGAAAATTTTAGATTCTCCGAATAGTTTTGAAAAAAATCTGTTTTGAGTATCTAGTCCCTCTGAGATCAATCAGACTGCAATAATGATATGAGGTGATGAATTTGAGATAGAAAAGTTAAGGTATATGCCGAAAATTCGGGAACCCTCGCAATGCTGCTGATACTACAGCAAAGTTGCCAGATTTTCCCAAAGATCTGGCGTAATAATTTTTGGACAATTGAGTCCAATCATTTCAAAAACTAAAAAGCACACAATTTGAGACCGTACACTCGGGAGTTAATTGAAAGAATCTTTTTTTTAACTGCATTCGATCGAAGAAGTCCTGATGTTCCCTGCAGTAAAACCTCGAAGTGTTAATGACGTTCTCGACCGATCACTGAAGTTAAGCAACGTCGGGCGTGGTTAATACTTGGATGGGTGACGACTTGGTTTAAATTTATGGAGGTTTCACTTCTACAGCGAGTAAACTGTACACATGATTTTTTTTATTAGATGGACGGTTTTGGATCAATTAAATGCATTTTTTGAAGTGAAACTTCTTTAGCGAGGGTAAAGTCAGAAAAAATGTTGATAAGTAGTGAAACGCCCCTTTAATTGAGCAGGTTCTAGTATAGCTAGAGGGTTAAAAATTTCAGGACATGTAGCCGTGGTAAAATGAGGATCCTGGACGAAAACCTGACTACCTGCCTGACCCCGTCGAAATTTTTATACTAGGTGCGCCTCATGGGGGCTACCTTTGACGATATCAGGGGACCGGGGCTCTAATTATTTAAGGGAGGATTTTGGGGAAAAAACAGTTTTTTGCAAATATCTCTGCAATGGAGCCTCGGATCGAAAATCTGACTGGCGATGACCTCGTTTCACGGGGTCATCAGTGAGGTGGGAATTATACCCCGCCTCTCCGAAGAAAATTGAAAAAAATTTAAAAATACGTAAAAAATTGTTCGGAATGTTAATAAAAGTATTATAAAACAAAATTATAAAAAAAAGTTAGAGAAACGCGGTTTTAGGCGAAAAAAAAGGCGAAGGAGTTCAGCTACGAGGTATATAGGGGGTGGCAAAAATAGAAAGAAAAAAATGCTTCATGAAAAAACGAAGTAATTTTTTTGAAAAAATTGAAAAAAGTAAAAAAAAAATGTTCGGAAACTTAAAACGAAATAAGAAAACTTATAAATAAGAAAAACAAAAACAAAAGAATGTTTGGAAAGTTAATAAATGTAAGTATTATAAAACCAAATAAGAAAAAAAATTAATAATAAAAAAAAGAAAAATTGTTCGAAAAGTTAATAATAGTATTATAAAACGAAATAGAGAAAAAAAATAATAAAAAAAAGTTAGAGCAACGCGGTTTTCAGCAAAAAAAAGTTGTCAAAACCGGGGGCGAAAGTTGAGAAAAAAGCTTTAAAAAATTAAAGCTCAATTCCTTATATCCCTTCAGTTGTGTGCTTATAAAGATGAGGCACATATATTATCTTTAAGAGTGCCTAATATATTTAATTACTTAAGCTTTTCTAGTTCTTCCTCTTTCATGGAGTGGAGCTGGCCTAAGATAATCGCATCTTAAATAGTTAAGCTTTTTCTTAAATCTAGTTTGTCTCAGACCTTTCAAATCAGTTTGTAGGGTCTAGTCTGGCACAGTGGTATTTCCTCTATAATTTAAGTAAAATTTTGTAAAATTAGATATATAACATTTTCCCTCTCTCTTACATTACTCTGTTTTCAAATTTAAAACTACCGCCATTTCTTGACGTATTTCCTTTTGCGTCTGCGGTCTTCGGTTTACTTGTCAAGCTTGTCAACTGAGACATGTTTGTCGTTCCATCAAAACGTGGTTCCCACGTCGCGTCGGTCTGTTAATTGTTTTAATTATGTGAACCTTTCTTAAAATGTAAAGTGTTATTTAAATTTTGATGTGACCGTTGTCGTTTTGATGTAGTTTGTGCCTCTTGTGGATATGTTCTTTTGTTCCAACTGACAAGTGAGCGAAAAAACTTCCACCATTTCATTTTCTTTTTCTTTTGCTTAAAATCGCATAAAAAATAAACTTATCTTTTTATTTTACAGTTTTAATTATCATCTTTTATCTTAATAAATTCAGAATTCAAATTTAAAATTCAAATTTCATTTTTATTTTCGCCATAGGTTACTCCATTTGCAAATTTTTTCTTTGTTCAACCCAAAAATTTTACAGCTTTTGCTGGTTTCCACTAATGGGTGGTTCTTTTACACACTTTGCAGGTAACACTGATGATGGCAATCGCCGAAAGCGCTCTGTTACGCTGATTAAGTCCTTTTGGATTAAATTTATGCATGGAATACAATAATTTTTTCATTTAGTAATATATTTTGGTTTCTAATTTTAAAGGATGAGATTATTATAAATTAGGCTCAAATTCCCAACATCCATTCTGTCATTATCTGAATTCTCTTTTTTAATTTTAATCATTTCTTTTATTTTGAGTTGTTGATTATTTTTACCTACCATTTGAGATAACCCACCTCTTTAAAATACTATTTCATTAGAGCTGATACATTAATTTTTAAGAAACCCTATACATGTATATATTTTAAGGCACCCTTTATACATGTAAAATATAAATCGAGTCATAAATTGAAGTCGAGTTTTTGCGAGGTTTTTTTGGAGGAGATATGAAAGGGATTGCTCGAGAACGAAAGAGAGAGAGTCAGAAGCCATCGAAGTGTACGGTTTAATTTGGTGAATTGTTTTGCTTCTGTGTTGCAATATGTCATTACATGTCGGTAAAATGAAACTTATAATATTGTGATTAGCATAATTTGTACCATTATATATTTTATACTAATTGATAATTCATATTTGATGGTATAACATGTGTATACATTTTCATATTGTTATTAACATAATTTACATAAATATTTATTCTAATCTCATTGATAACTAATATTTGATGGCCTAACATGTGTATACATTTTCATATTGTTCTTAACATAATTTACATAAATATTTCTTCTAATCTCATTGATAATTAATATTTGATGGCCTAAGATGTGTACATTTTCATATTGTTATTAACATAATTTGCATAAATATTTCTACTAATCTCATTGATAATTAATATTTGATGGCATGACATGTGTATATATTTTGATATTGTTATTAACATTATTTGCATAAATATTTCTTTATCTTCATGAATAATTCATATTTGATGGCATAACATGTGTATATATTTGGATATTGTTATAAACA
>MU194885.1:0-17124 GCA_016904865.1 Pissodes strobi | reverse complement strand
TATATATATATATTAGCAGGGACAGGTGATAGACATCCAAATCCCGATGCATGTCCTGGGTGTGTACAACTGTACAAGCCAATCAAATCCAAATAGATTGTTAAGTAATTTATTCTGCACAATCTGCATTTTATTAAAGTTATTCCACCCACATGCACCCCATATCAGGATCAGGTATCTCCAGGTGTAATGCAAAATTTGCATTATACACATTAAGCTTAACATTATGTGTTAGGTAGTTTCTTCATTTTTAGAGAGCACCAATCTTTGAGGCGTTTTTTTATACATGCTTATGTGTAGCTTTTCATCGAATATTAGATCTAGGTATTTAATACTATTTACCTTTTGTGCCTCTATATCTTCGATTTTAATCTTTGGCAATACAATATTATTTTTATCCCTAAATCCCATATCGCCAAGCTTTTTCAGTAGAACATCGAAACTAATAACAACAAAAGCTTTACTAAGGTCCACAAACACCGCAATTACAACTCTACTAACCCAAACAATACCTCGTAATGATCTAATTCTTGCACTGAATGTATTTTTTGATATTGCAATATGCTGTTTAAGCTGGTGTTTAAGGGATATTCATTTTTAAAACCATACTGAAACCTATCGTGCCCAATACATTCATCGATAAATATTGTTACGTTTTTCCCGTGGGTTCTTAACAGAATTACAACTTTGCTATTTTCAACTAATACTCTCTTTATTCACTACCACTGTATACAATTTAACGCTCTAAACTACTCTTATAACTTTACAACTAATATCTATTCAACACTCAATGCTTAACTGAACTGAACTGACTAACATTCGCCTTAGGTCTGCTTATATATAATCTCAAATCTATCACGAATATTCGGGAAGTATTCCGAGGCCACTCTATATGATCTCGACGAGGCCATCGAGATAATTCCAGTCCAGCGATCCTGAAACTTCGCGGCCGGCCGGGCGATGATTCATACGGACAGAGAAGCGAGGAGCACGGCGCGGCGGCTAGTTCTATAGGGTAGCACAAAAACGTTCGGATGGTTGTTAGTCGTGACATTGCCTCCCTCTTAAACCTGATCGTCCCGATCAGATACTGCATGTCCGTGGTATGCTTTCAGTCTGTCGAGGTGAACAACTTTCAGTTTGCTTCTGGGACTACGCTGAATTCTATACACAACGTCATTAATTCTTTTGATGACTGTATAGGGTCCTTCCCATACTGGCGTTATCTTGGGAGATCTTCCTTTCTTCCTTTGCGGATTATATAACCAGACTCTATCATTCATCTGAAATCCCATAGAATTAGCTTTGAGATCATATCGTGTCTTTATTCGGTCACTGGCTTTCTCCGTGTTTTCTCTGGCTAATTCATGGATGTATAGTAACTTTTCCTTAAGGGAGTCCGCGTAGTCTTGAATTTCCATATCCTGGTTGTCTGGCGTTCCGAATAATAGGTCGCAGGGTAAGCGGAGTTCTCTTCCAAATAAAACCATGGCTGGTGTTAGTTCTGTCGTGTCATGGACTGCTGATCTATAGGCCATTAAGAATAGTGGTATGTGTTGGTCCCAATCCTTCTGATGTTCATCTACCACCTTTGACAAATGTTCTTCAATGGTCTTGTTAAACCTCTCAACCATGCCGTCTGATTGTGGATGTAAGGCGGTAGTCCGTGTTTTATGGATGTTGAGTAAATCACAGACTTTCTGGAAAACCTTGGATTCGAAGTTGCGTCCTTGATCTGAGTGCAGCTCTAACGGAACACCAAATCTGCTGAATAGGTTATTCACAAGGACCTCTGCTATGGTAACAGCTTCTTGATTGGGGATTGCAAAGACTTCAGGCCATTTACTGAAGTAGTCAATTGCCACTAAAATGTACTTGTTACCATTATTTGTTTCTGGAAAAGGGCCAGCTACGTCAATGGCGATACGTTCAAACGGTAGGCCCACATTATACTGTTTCATTTCGCCCCTATATCTTGTTTTGGGTCCTTGGCTTGCGGCACAGGTTGAGCACTGCCGACACCACGATTTCACATCCTGGCAGTAGTTGACCCAGTAAAATCTGTCGCGAATCTTGTCGATCGTTTTGTTCACTCCGAGATGAGCACCGGACTTTCCATTATGAACTTCTTCCAGAACTTCCGATATCTTCCTCCTTGTCATCACTACTTTTCCATCGGCGCTTTCCCAGGCTCGTTTAAGAAGTCCATTTTCCACCACCAGGGATTCCCACTGAGCCCACAGAGTTTTAAAAGCAAGTCCTTTAGTTGATATCTCGCTCCAGCTTGGTCTTGGTTGATGTTCTTCTTTAGCTGTTAGCAATAGTGCTATTTCACTATCTTCAAGCTGATCCTTTTTAAGTTGCTCTGTGGTCCACTGCTGATCAACCTCAAATTTCGTTTGCCTAATCGGAGTAATTCCTTCTCGTTGATCTACTCTTTGGCAATGCATACAATTATCCGCGCATGGTCTTCTGGATAAAGCATCTGCATTATTATGCAATCTCCCTGATCTGTGCTTAACCTTAAAATTATATTGTTGTAACTTTTCAAGCCACCTGGCTACCTGTCCTTCAGGTTGTTTCATATCCAAAAGCCATTTAAGTGCTGCATGATCAGTCCTTATCAGAAATTCTTGCCCATATAGATATTGATGGAAATGCTCAACAGACCGTACTATTGCCAAAAGCTCTTTTCGGGTTACACAGTAGTTACGTTCAGGTTTCGAAAGTGTTCGACTGTAGTATTCGATAACTCGTTCTTCCCCTGTTTGTACTTGCGATAAAACTGCTCCGATGCCGGTGTTACTTGCGTCTGTGTCCAATACAAATTTACCCTTTTGTTCCGGATATCCCAATATTGGACTAGAACATAGAGCCGCTTTTAATTTCCTGAACGCAGAATCACAGTTATGATCCCAGTTATAATTTGCTCGTTCTTCAGTGAGCTTATGTAAAGGTGCAGCTATATTTGCAAATCCTTCGACAAATCTTCTATAATAAGTACATAATCCAAGGAAGCTCAACAGTTCGTGTTTGTCGCGAGGACGAGGCCAGTCTTTGATTGCTGTTATCTTTCGTTGATCAGTTTGGATTCCCTCTGATGACACGACGTGCCCGAGAAATTCAACTTTTTGTTGGAAGAGAAAACATTTCTTTGGATTAAGTAAGAGCTGAGCATTCTTGATCCTAGTAAAAACTTCATGCAGGTTTTGTAGGTGCTCTTCGAAAGTTTTTCCCATTACCATTATATCATCAAGATAGACCAGGCATGTCTTCCAAGTGAGGCCTCGTAGAACAACTTCCATAAGACGCTCAAAAGTAGCGGGGGCATTGCATAGTCCGAAGGGCATAACTTTAAATTGATATAAACCACTTCCGGTAGAGAAGGTAGTCTTTTCCTTATCCTGTTCGTCAATGCCTACTTGCCAGTATCCGCTCTTTAGATCGAGTGTTGAGAACCAATGAGAACCTGCTAGTGTCGTCAACGTGTCGTCAATTCTGGGAAGTGGATAGCTGTCCTTCTTGGTGACGTCATTGAGCCTTCTATAGTCCACGCAGAATCTGGTAGTCCCATTCTTCTTGGTGACTAAGACAACAGGAGATGACCATGGACTTGATGACTCTTCAATAATTCCATCTTCAAGCATTTTATCCACTAATGTGGTAACCTCTTGCTGCTTCGTCACTGGTAACCTCCGAGGATGCTGCCGTATGGGGTGAGCACTCCCGGTGTCGATTTTATGTTTTCTGATGTTCGTTCTTCCAGTATTGCCATTTTTCCTTTCAAAGGCTGTGCTCTGCTCTTTGATAAATTGTGTAGCTCTCTTCAGTTCTTCGGAAGACAGATTTTGCCACGACTTCTGGAAATGTTCTAGGAGTTCCTTAGGTGATGTTGAGGGTGTTACTTCTGACTGCGCTTCGCAACTGGTTACCCACTGCACCGGCTCGCAAGTGGCTATTACATCTCCTTTATTGATTTTGATGGAATTTGATGAAATATTTGCTATCCTTATCGGTATTTCGCCGTCGGTTTTGACTAGTGCTTTGCCTACGAGGTGTTTGCAAGGCAAACCGTGGTGTTGGATAAGTCTGATGCAGCCTCCAAAATCCATCTTCAATTTCCCAGAAATGATCTGATCTGTATATCCGCTTATTCTGATGGTACATGCCGCCACTACTTGAGTCGGTGTGCCATTGTCTATTTTGTTAAGGATGAACTCTTCGGTGCCAAATTTCAGAAGATTGAGCTTGCTGTCAAAAGAGAATCCATTCCCAAAATAAATTCGTCTTCAATGTCGCCTACTAACACTGTATGGTGTAATTTAATTCTTCCAAGTTGAAGTTCAATATCCATTTCTCCAAGTACTGCAGCTGTCTCACCAGTAACCGTACGTAAAACTACATTCTTTGATATAGGTAGGACTTCTACTCTATTTACTCTGTTGGACCTTATCAAAGATACCGCCGCACCAGTGTCAACAGTAATGGTTATGGCTCATCCGTTGATCTTTCCTGTAATAGTCGGCGGCTTTTCCTATGCTTTTTATGGAGATGATCCTGGTGGCTTTATCTTCTTTAGCCAACACCCGCCCCGCAATGTTGACTAATTGAAATTTTCCTGATTTGACTTGGAGGCCCTAGCGTCTCTGGATGGAGATCTAGACCGTAGTTGTACTCGGCAGTCTCTTTTGAAATGCCCAGTCCTGCCACATCTATAGCACTGACTTGATGTATTTCGGTTACGTGGCCTATCTTCAATTGGCTCCCGGAATCTCCCTGTGGCCTGAAGAACTTCCGTCAATTTCTTCAAAATTTCACCCATCTCAGTTAATTCACAGCTGTTTATCGGCTTTTCTTCCTGGATGGATACGGCCCTGATTTTTGGCTTGGAGATATTACAGGCCGCCTCGATTTCTAGGGCTCGACCCAAAGCTTCGCTGCTATTATCAAATTTGGCTAGGCGTAGCATTTTCTGAATTTCTGGATCTCTAATACCATCCACGAAATATTGGGCAGCAAGTTCCTCTTGAAATTCCTCTGTCGCTCCCGGGTAGGCCAATTGAATGAGACGTCTAATGCCTGCCTCAAATACTTGCAGGTTTTCACCAGGCTTCTGATGTCGGGACCTAACTTGTGCCTGATACAGTTGTCTTCTATGTTGGTCTCCAAATCGTCTCTCCAGGGCAGCTGCAAGTATGTCATATTTCCCTTGTTGGCTGATGGGAACGGTCTGCAGTAGTTCCAGGGCAGATCCACGAAGCGCTACCACTAGTGATGTAGCCATTTCTTGGTTATTCCAACCGTTGGCAACAGCAGCGGCTTCAAATTGCCTTCTGTACATTGTCCATGATGTTTGACCGTCATACATTGGAGGTTTGATGTTATGCCCTGTGGCGAATACCCTCTCGGTGGGTCCTTGATTTTTTAGTCTGATAAATTCTGCTTGTAGATTCCTCATTTCTTGCTGTACGTTTCCTACTTCTTTTTGTACACTCCCAACTTCTTTTTGTATATTACCTACTTTTTTTTCAAATTTCTCATTTTGCCCGTCCAATATCTTCTGTAATTTTCCGTGCTCGCCTACAATTACATCCAGCATCCATTTCTGAAGCTGGTCCTGTTCTGCTTTTTACGTTCTTCCTCTTCCCGATCCGCTCGTCTCTCAGCATTTAAATTATCCATAAAATCGGCCAACATTTTATTTATTTGCTCCATTTCCGCCGTTTGTTGCCTTGTATTGACCATAGAATGTTATAAAATTTTACCAGAATCCACCAATCAAACGGTCTCGTTGACGTACTTGTACTTCTTTCCTCGAAAAATACTTCGCAAGTCCGGTCCCTTCACAATCCCACTTCTTTTTTTTTTTTTTTTTTTTTATGGCAGTGGCACACACACTAAAGGGAGACCCTATGGCGCTCGACGAGCGGTGTGTGTGCGAAGATGTTGATTGACACGGCTCTTGAATATTTGTAAGTTGTAATTAGTTGGAAACAGATGTCCTGCGAGTGAATTCCACAATGATGCAGTGCGCCAGACAAAGGAGTTCTTGTAAAGCGATGTTCTAGGTGTTTCCAGTTGTACGACGAACTGGTGCGCTCTTGCCGTCTGTCGTGACTGTCTGACAGGAGCTGCCAGGGGCGGTATGAGGCGGACCAAATCCTGGGAACATCTGCCGTGAAAGTATCTGTAAAACAGAGATATCTCGGCTACATGTCTGCGGTGTTCCAGACTATCTAGATTCCGGGTCAAATCCGGGTCGCCCACGTCTGACACCAAATGTTACGTTTTTCCCGTGGGTTCTTAACAGAATTACAACTTTGCTATTTTCAACTAATACTCTCTTTATTCACTACCACTGTATACAATTTAACGCTCTAAACTACTCTTATAACTTTACAACTAATATCTATTCAACACTCAATGCTTAACTGAACTGAACTGACTAACATTCGCCTTAGGTCTGCTTATATATAATCTCAAATCTATCACGAATATTCGGGAAGTATTCCGAGGCCACTCTATATGATCTCGACGAGGCCATCGAGATAATTCCAGTCCAGCGATCCTGAAACTTCGCGGCCGGCCGGGCGATGATTCATACGGACAGAGAAGCGAGGGGCACGGCGCGGCGGCTAGTTCTATAGGGTAGCACAAAAACGTTGGGATGGTTGTTAGTCGTGACAATATTAACATTCTTTTTTTACGAAAAGTTCAATAAAATCTGAAAACACACTATTAACAGAAATAGGTCTATATGTTCATCGAGTCGCTAGCACCCGACTTAAAAATAGGAGCAATTTTGCCGATGTTCGCTCGGAAAGATGCCACTCCCAATGACATTATTTATCAACATCACTATTATTGACAAACGCTTTCCTTCAAATTCAAAAGATGAACAATGACATTGTCATGTCCAGAAGCAGAGGCCCAGAGATAAATAAATATCTAAATTTATCTCTGCAGAGGCCTTTTTGAGTTCTGAAATGATGTCAAGAATCTCATTTTTATTTGTTTCTACAATGAAGGAACTTTTATCACAGTATATTTCATTAAATCCACAATATTTTTTCATATTTCTGCATAATGTGCGTACAAAACATTCACAATCATATCTGGATTCCTTACTGCAATTAAAGACAATCCACAGTTAAATTGTCTTTGCTGCAATGTTGCTTCCGATCAGGATTTCTATGTTTGTTTCTGTCTTTGTGCTTTTCAGCATGCTGTTTACAAGCCTCCATTGTTTTTTATATCCCCTGTAGCTTCGTTCCATTTATTGTTAATCCTATTCTTCATTATTCTAAATTCATTTACAATGGTTGTCATTTGGATTTACTTTTTACTTCTGTATAATTTGTCACGTTGATCTGTTAAGTTCAATAGATATTTAGTGATTCATGTGTTTCCTTTGTGACATCTAATTATGCTGGCTCGGAATTTTGTTTACAGACATTTATTATATCTATAAGTTGATCAAATGCATTTATGTAGATGTTCATGATCCTGTTCTTAAACAATGCTTAAAATTTTCTATTCTTTATATTCTTAATCTCATACCTTCATTTTACTTTGCGCGTTTTTATATTCTCTTTCAAGGTGATGTGATCCGACAGAGCATTGTCTTTAAGCACAACAGTTTTTGCTACAGTCTTGCTGAACTAACGCATGGTCCAGCAAAGTCCATATGTTGGCGGCCACTCTGGCGGTATTTTTATCGTCTACACTTCATAATCCTGTAGTTATTCATTATTATTGCATTTTATGGACGAAGTTAGATTTATGATCCAACAGATCAATATTGATGTCTTCTACTACCATGGGTCGTTTGGGGGTATTTCAACATAACGCTCTCAAGAGTATCATATAATTGGTCATTTTTATAAGATGGTCGTTTGTACACTAAAGTTAGCTTCATGCTTTGATCTTCTATAACTGCACTTACCCAATGGGGATGCCAAATGCCTTAACAGTGATCCCATTTTTTACAAATATTGAGGCACCACCTTGTGTGTGTGTTCCTACATGCATGAATAGATTTGTAATCGTGAACCTCATACAACTGTGTCTTCCTCGCAGAGCCATGTTCTACAAGTAATAGCATATCACAGTTTTTTTTGGACTGTATAACAATGCACTTTGTCCAATTTATTCCGTAGGCTCTGCATGTTCATGTAAACTAACTTTAATTTATTATTCACTAGTTTTTACATCCTCCTCATCTTCAACCAACCTTGCTGTTTTCTCCCTTTCTCAATAAAATGTTTCCGCTACTGATCCAGATGAATTTAAAATAGTTTTCCTTTTTGAACCTTTACGCTCCTTTAAAAATGCAGCTATCACACGCCCATGGGCGTGATTTTGATAAATTCTGATAGAATTTAGCTAAACTGATATAGATAGGGCCTATGCTTCCAGATCAGGCATTTATCGCATAGAAGACCCTCGTCATCGTTAGGTACTGCTTTTTTGCATAAAACGCATATTTCATATTTATCATACGGGGATTTTTGCTCTGAGATGTGGCGACGTTGCCCGTGGATCGCCAGATGATGTCACGTGGTACTATGCGCAATAACGGTCTTGTCGCAGTAAAATAAAATTCTTGGAGTTATCACCAAATTTCTTCGATACCACACAATTTCGTTTCACAAATAAAATTAAATATACGCATTAATCCAATTCATAGATAAATATTATAAATCGCATTTGCCTATATAAGTATATAATACAAACATTTTCAATTGATTCCCGTCATCATCTATGATATCAACCATTATAAGTCAATGATATTAACTATGATATCTCGATAGAATATTGTTGTTATGCAAATAGTATCTATAATTAGAAAATATAGAAACTTAAACTTCCTTATTGGGTGCAAGCACGGATTTCACGTAGAAACAATTTAGGAGCCCACCAACACTTGAATTCAAGAGCTGAAGACTCGGAAAGATATTTTAACCATATAAGAATAGCACAAGAACAGTTCGCCTATTTGTTGAATGGCATTTCAAATAAAATAACAAATGCTCACATGGCAGATGCTACAAAGTTACGCTAAAATTTATAGCCTCGGGATATTCATTTGCATCCAGCCAAGTAAATATTCAAGTGATTATATTGATTTCGAACGTTTACTAAAATTCCAAATATCATCCAGTATAATAGGGGTAGATTATCTGATATATTTCAGGTCAGCCCTCGTAATAAAAGAGGGTGAAAACCTTTAGAGGCGCACGCGTAATGCTTTCCTATCGATTTGTTGCCGGAAGTTATATAGGAAAGCTCTTTATTCTTGCCTTGGCCGGAGATTGGAAGTAGAGTTCATAGCTAAATAATTTTATTTTTAAATTCTGGTTGAATTGGCTCAAACAAAAGCTCGTAAATAATATTACAGAATGATGGCCACAAAATGCGAGGCATTATTTTGTGACTTCATTAAAAAATAAATATTGTCCAAACCTTTGAGATATCAGATTTATTTAATAATATGGCTCTGAGGTCTGAGATCACCTTATTAGCTACGAATACTTTTTAGAAAATTCTAGGCATAGAAAGTTGTTGATCGAGTAACTTTCACATGTGCTTTATGGCCCAAGAATGCAACAGATTATTCTTTAGTTTGTCGGTTTACAGGAGTGGCGCGTTGGGGTTGGGGGACAATGTGGTGCACCTTTGTAATATAAATGATACATTTTAAAATTGTATTTTTCTGTAACTGTAACTTTTGGCGCCGTCGTTGTTGGTTTAAAGCTGATTTTCCACCTGCTCAAACTTCCGAAGCAACAAGAACAGGGACAGTAAAACGGTATAGGTCTCATCGGTAGCTAGCTTTACATTTTATTATAACACCGATTAGCCGAACAAACTGCTGATCAATTGCATCGAATCAATGCGAACCAGGGTGTAATTTTAAACTCAGATCTTTTCACCAATTGTCGACGAAATTAAATCCAGTTTTCAGATTATTAAGACTGAAGTCTTTGTGTCTAGCCGATTCTTAAAGAAGAATTTCTGTCAATAATACAGAAACTTTCACAACCGCAACACAAAATTTAAAAATTTCAAAATTTGGCCAAAACTGCAGAAGCCATTCGGCAAAAATGTACTACAACACAGTTTTATCTGCAATACCGAAACACAATTTAGGCACTCAGCACGCGTTTCGCTAGTTATGTTAGCATCGTCCAAGAGATGCTATATAACATAGTTAGAGAAACACATTTGGCCGAAGGTGCCAATGCAACTTAAGTGAAGCTTTAAACGAACTTTAATATTTTTTAATTTTGTAATGTAAACAATCAATTTGACAGATGTTATGAACACGTGACTAGTAACGTTTTCAAGATTGTTCAATTATCACTGATATGACAGTTAACCCTTTCAGTCATGATGTACAGGGTTTCTGGTTATATTTAGAATGATAGCTAAAATCTTTATTTGAAAAGTTAGCATAGCATATCAAATTTAAAAGTTTTAGGGCTTTAAATGAACCGTAAAAATTTGCAAAAAAAAGAAACAATAGACGATTAAGTCTGTAAAAAAGTCTGTAAAAAAAAACATCAAATGGCCCCCCGTATATGGTTCATTTATCGGATAGTCCGTTCGTTGCTGACTTCGAATATACCAGGTTTGATACCTCTATCTTCAAAGTTAACTAAGAAAAATGACCAAAACTGTGTCATAAGATCAATACATTAGACCAACACATTATTTAATATCGTTCTCTTTCTAGCACATTGATCTTATGGCACAGTTTTTGTCATTTTTTTACAGACTCGATTGTCAATTGTTTCCTTTTTTTAGCAAATTCTTACGACTCAGGTAAAGCCCTCAAACTTTTAAATTTGATATTCTATGCTAACTCTTCAAATAAAGATGTTAGCTATCATTCTAGATATAATCAGAAACCCTGTACAGTCGTATTCACTGAAAATGAGCATAAGTCTTATGACTAGATTTTTCCGTATATGCGTAAATCAGGCTTTTTTATTAGCGTCGCTACACAAAACAAATACATCTGAGTAAAATGTAATCTCAAGGTAACCAATAACAACAATAAAAACAACGAAAACTAGAGTAAAAACAACAACAATGATGGTAAAAAATTAATATTTGGTCATATGACCATTTTTTTCGACTATTTGACCCAATCTCTACGAACTGAGTTAATTAAATTCACTATAACATTTGGATCAAGTCCTTCCCAGCACTCGTGGATTACTTTCCATAATTTATTACAGTTGTTAGACTAAAATTTATTTAATATCTTTCTCTAACAATTAGGCCCCAGACTTTCTCTATGGGATTAATATCGGGACTATAAGCGGGCCTAAGATTTCCACATTATTATGATGAAACCATTCCCTCACAGCATTTGAAGGATGGACCGGGCAATTATTCTGCTGAAAGACGAGTGAGTTATTTGGATATATTTGTCCAACAGATGGAGCATTATATTTTCCAGAACAGACATATAATGTTCGACGTTAAACCTTCTCTCCAATCGCCGGCAGACACCGTAAGCACTTATCCTACTACATACATTTACAAAAAATCGACCAGGTCTAAAAGAAAGATCGCTATTATACTGTTTTTTGAATATCGTACTCTCTGGGCGGTATACACGAATTTGTCCATTATCTGTTGACTGAAAAACCTTTTTATCATTGGACCCTACCGTGTGACTCTTCTGCTGGCGGTAGGTTGAGACCCAGGAAATCATGTATCAATGACAGCGGTTCTTGCAGTTTCAAAAGAATTTGCCCTTAGATATCCCAAAAATATATCGTCTTGTTCAGGGACGGAAATGCCGGCCGGATCAGTACCAACTTTTCTTTTCATAGACCCCTCTTGATTCCAACGTTGCTTAATTCTCAAAATTGTGTTTTTTGGTCTTCTGATAAAATTTGCTACTGCAAGTATTGACCACTCACCTTCAATTCTGGCTACTATTTCATATATTTTTTTTTAAGTCAAAGTCATTCGAAACCGATTTGCACTGTAACAATTTTAGTGTACCCATTTTCTATGAATACAACTGTACACAGAAGGTGGTTTGCTAATCTTATTTTTTTTAATGGTGTTCGGTAATGATGTACACTGCACACTGCAGTACAAAGATGTAAATTTTACCAGCTACCTGTCGCGTGAAGTACAAATCTCAACGTAAGGCGATATTTATGTTTGTGTGAACACTCAAGAGCCCGTTCCCACTTGTCGGGTGTAGGATCCGACAAAATATCGGGTGCTCTAGTGGCAATACATTTTGTATGAAGCTGTTCACATCTATCCGACTCCGTTTTTTGTCGGCTCCGACAAATGTTGTCGGGTGTTTTATCAGCGCCGCACGCCCGATCAAAAATCGTGTCGGATCTCGTTCGCATATGAGCTTGTATGGCGCTGTTCACATTTGTCGGATGTCGGGCACTACCAGCTGCCCCATATATTTAGATATGAGCTGCCCTAATCATGTATTTTTATAGTTTATGCCTGCTGAAACTCGTGCCCGTAGATCGTTGAATGTAGTTATGGACATTCTAAAATAATTAAAAAACTTATGTTTGTCACTTCAATTCAGTGATTAAGGTTTGAACAGTTCTCAAAGAAAATCGTTTCTTCAGGATTGGGTGCACCCAAAATTTTCTATTATTGGCTTGTATTCTTCTAAAATAATACAGCACAACAAAATCTTCGTCGACGTTCACCGCGCACAGCCGCTTCGTGGAGAGTACCGAAATTGGCTCCAGCTACGATCGGGTATCGGGTACGACACACGACTAGTGTGAATAGAGGCGGCGACATCCGATTAAAAAACGGATCCTACACCCGACAAGTGAGAACGGGATCTTATACGAGTGTTAAACACTTTTTATGAGTGTATTATTATACAAGGTACAAAATAATACGGTTTGCAAACAAACACAAATAGATAGAACAATTGCGGGAAGACATCACACAAATCTACATTGAAAACCGTTCTTCAAGACACAGCCAAGGGGGCGAGGTACTGCAATCTTTGCCCACAATGATATTAGGTCTGACATTGTTCACACCAAGCTAACACCAATGGAAAAACAATGCTGAATTTAAAAGTGATTAAACTGATATTATTCTTTGCTTGTATAGGTCACCCTCAAGAGATTTTGATGTGTTTCTGTCTGTTTTAAATGATATCTTAAACGAATTGTACAGTCCTTTTAAATATCAGAAAAAATAGAAGTGTATCTCTGACAGGCAAATCTCAGGGGGAGGCGTACTGCTTGCTGTAGAGTGTGTATAATATTACTGAGGCAGACATGTCTGATAATGACTTGGAAGCCCCAGGTATTCGTGTGCAGTTGAGTGGAATTGTATGTTATTGTAGTGTATTTTGTTCCTAATTGTAAGTGTGAACTATATATTAGATTTTATGATGGCATTGAGTCTTGTTTGTCTGGTAAAATGTGCATAATCTTAGATGACTTTAACATTCCGAGTTACATGAATGACATGTTATCAAGTGATGTCTTAATTAATTTCAAATAATTTTTAGCATTTAATGATATGCAACAGTTGAATAATGTAAACAATGCTAATGGTGTAATTTTGGATTTTATGGTTCCTTTCTTCGATGGGCTTAGTGTTGTCGTTGATGATGACCCATGGTTGCCAACTGATCAGTATCATCCTGGGTTGCTTGACACTATTTCAAATAATCTTACTGTTGAGCAAATTTCGAATAGAAAATTTTCAAAAAACTGATTTTTTACGAATGCACTATCTATTTAGAAAACAAAGTTTGAAATCCTTAAATGATGCTGATATGGCAGTTGACAAGTTTTACGACATTATATTAAGCATCTTTGCTCCGAAAGCTAAGAAGATTGGCAGAATGTATCCAGTTTGGTTTAATGGGATCAAACATATTAAACTTCTGCAGAAGAATTTATTAAAGTATAGAAAATATAAGCTCTTCTGGGAAATTAAATTTAGTAATATAAGAAGTGTAATCAAGTATGAGATTAGATTAGCGCATGACAAGTATTTGCTGGCGGTGGAAGATCAAAGCCCAAGAACTTTTCGTCATTTTTAAAAAGCCGGAAAGAAAATTAAGACATTATGGCGGAGAAGTCCTTTGAGGGTGAGACCTATAGTGGTAACCAGTAACTGAGGGTTTTGCTACTTTTTCAGATCTGTCTTTGTGAATGATGACGTGCCTGTTTGTGACGCTTTTGAACAGAAATCTTATTTTTGTAATAGGGTAATAACTTCCGAAGAAGTTGCAAAGAGAATTATTAAGGGTAATAAGGCCATTGGCCCTGATGGGGTGCCAGCATATATTCTAAAAGGTTGTAGTGAATATTTGATCAAACACTTTGCACAGTGTATCCAGTCAAATGGGAATCGGGTAAGGTGGTAGCTATTTACAAGGGTGGTCCTAGGAACTAGATAAAGAATTATCGCACAATCAGGATTGTTTGCGTTGTATCTAAAATTTTTCAGGTGGTTTTATTTGACATGATCTAACATGATGCGTCATCTAAAATAACAGTTGTTCAGCATGCCTGAAAGGTCAACTTTTACTAACTTGGCAGAATTTTCCCAGTATATTTATGAATCTCTAAAAAATAAGAGGCAAGTTGATGTTATATGTACCGAATTGGAGAAAGCATTTGGCAGGGTAAGGCGCTGTGTTGTAATAAAAGCGTTCTCGAATATGAATTTTGATTCCATGACACTTGGTCCAATCGTATTTGTTTAATAGGGAGCAATATGTTGAGATCAAGGGTTCTAAATCCATCTTGTACAAGAGTACATCTGGGATGCCTCAAGGTTTTAACTTGGGGCCTTTCCTTTTCCTGGCGGCTGTAAATAATATTGTGGATGTTGTTGGACATTCAAGGGCATTGTTGTTTGCCGATGATTTTAAACTGTTTTATTCAGAAAGACTTGTGATTTAACTGCAAAATGACTTTAATAACGCAGAAAATGGGTGTGACGTGTGACAGAAATGACTTTAATTTAAATGTAAGTAAGTGTTTATGTATGAACCATAATGTTTTTGTCAACGAGTATAGAATCAATTATGTCAAACTAAAACGCGTAAGTAGTCAACGCGATATAGGTATAGTCTTTGATTCGGGCATGTCTTTGACTGAGCACATTGTCCCGAAGATCCAGGAGATACAACGGACGATGGGCCTTGTTGTCAGAAATTCTAGGCGTTTTAGCATTGATTACGTTTTAAATTATTTGACACATTGGTACTGCCAAAACTAGAATTTAAGTTATAATAGGGAGGCATTGATGACTAGTATTTTGAGCCAGTTGCTTTTCGCAGTAAATAGAGTTAACGCTCGTTCGAAAAGAACTGTTTGCCTGGACTTCCCACGAACGAATATATATAAGAGCTCACCAATTCACCAGATGTGTCAATTGTTTAATGTGTATGCTTCTGACATTAAGATACACTTAATTAATATTTGGCAATTCAAGTAGTTAATCGATATCAAATTATTGTCTAGTTAATTTCGGTTTCTCCTATTTCAATAATAAGCGTTGGAAATTAACTAATTATATTAATTTTAAAGTACCCAAAGATCCCACTAAGGATCCTGAATAAAGAATTGTCTTATGTTAATAATAATGGCACATCAGCTCTAGATCATAAGCTCCCAATATACTATGAGTATTGGTATTGGTTTGGATATTTTAAATATATTATTATGTAAAGATACAAGAACTTAAAAGCTTTAAATCTGCATCAAGACTGAATGGTTATACTTATTTGTTAAATTGCTGAAATTCTAGAATTTGTATATATTATGGTAACGTTTCATGTTTGTTGTCTGGATTATTATTTAGGCTAGATTAACTTTTTTTCCACCAATAATCCTTTATCAATAACACTGTTAAACTTGATGATGAGTTATGGACTAGAGCCTCACGGCTCGGGTATGACTAGGGTGGGTCCTACATCTAACACTCCAAAAGATAATATATTTATTAATTTTCCGTTCGAAGTGTTATATTTTCTGCCTGTATTACTGACATTTCAGATCATTATGGTCAGATTTTGAAATTTTGGCTTGGATTAGTTTGGGTTATGCGTAATCCATATAAAAAATAATAGGTATATTAAAAGTTTTAGACAAAACTGACTACGCCACTGAACTTTACGTAAAAACTCATTAAGGTCAGTTATAACAGAAATACATGCAAAACTTTTAAAATCACCCTGTAGCCTTTACGTTAAAAACACATTTGACACAAGAATTTTGGATTTTGTCAACAAGTAGAATACTGAAGTGATAAACGCAACCCTCTATCTTTGATAATAACTCGAATATTAGCCCCTAAACGTATCGCTGTACAGAAAGTTTAGTTATCGCACATTTTGCAGGGTATTTCAATTCTAAGGGATTCGCAGACAGATTGGCACTTGATTTTTGAGATACAGAGTGAAATTGAAAATGGTGCTTTGTCAGATACCCCTTGTTTTTCGGTTATCTTATTACATAATAGACTAACGGCTCATGACAGTTTTTTCGGCATGATCGTTTACCGTCGGCCATTCGAATTTTTGTCTTTCATTGATCGAGTATTAATGCGTGATGTCAAAATTGGAGCTCCCTTTCGTGCAGAAACATTCGGAATGTTGATGCGAAAGTGTATTAAAAAGTTGCGATTTGGCATGATTGTTTACCGTCGGCCGACTGCTTTAGACGATAGTTAATGACAGAAAAGTCCAGTGGACAATTATCTGCCGACGTTTCGCATGGTTATAAATTGGCCAAAAATTCATTTGTTATTGCAAAAAAAACGACAATTATGGTATGATCGTTTACCGTCGGGCGTTCATGGCGATCGTCTATTTATGTTATGTGGTAGCGAAAAATATCAAAGGCCGACGGTTTTCACAGTTAGAAATTTTTTTTGTGATAAATTCAAACTGCAATTTTTTTTTATGAATATGGCATGATTGTTTACCGTGTAAAATATTGACAGTTACTTCAATTTAGAGGAAATATTGTTGTCTATAACAATGGCCGACGATTCAGGTGGTTATAAACTATTATGAACAAATTAAAATGTTGTAAAAAAATATGAACAATTCGGACTGATTGTTTACCGTCGGCC